>JASSUY010019822.1:0-42138 GCA_032466535.1 Forpus xanthops
GGGGCTGTTCAGCCTGGAGAAGAGAAGGCTGTGTGGAGACCTCATAGCAGCCTTCCAGTATCTGAAGGGTGCCTATAGGGATGTTGGGGAGGGACTCTTCATTATGGTTTGTAGTGAGAGGAACAAGGGGTAACAGGTTCAAACTTAAACAGGGGAAGTTTAGATTGAATCTGAGGAAGAAATTCTTTCCTGTAAGGGTGATGAGGCAGTGGAATGGGTTGTCGAGGGAAGTTGTGAATGCTCCATCGCTGATGGTGTTCAAGGCCAGATTGGACATAGCCTTGGGTGGCATGATTTAGTGAGAGGTGTCCCTGTCCATGGTAGGGGGCTTGGAATTGGAGGATCTTAAGGTCCTTTTCAACCCTAACTATTCTACAATTCTGTGATTCTATAACTCCATCTGAAATACTGGCAATTTAATTTCATCAAGAATCCATAGTACACATCTATTTACATTAGGAGTAAATAAATCTTTCTCCACATTTGAAAGAGAATGTATGTGTTTATATGTTCTCTGTGTAGGTGCATAAAGCCCTAAATAGTCACTGGCTCTATTTTGCAAGGTGCTGACATTGCTAATGTTGTGTTAGCAATCTGGTAGATTTCTCCTTCCTTTGTGTCTACTCCAAAACTTGCAGACCTAGTATACTTGTTTTTCTTAATTTCTACTATTTGAAGAAGAGATAATTCTGAATCCAGCTTTGCTTTGCTTTAAAGAATCGGTTTCTCTTTGTTGTTTTTGCTGAATGTTTGGGTTTTGAAAGAATTTAAGAAATGTTTAGAAATGTGTGTCTTGAAAGATTTAAAAAACTCAGAGAATGCGTTCTGTTGGTTTTAGGTTTTACAGAAGGTTGCTTTTACAAATAATGTAAAACTGGATGCTATAGGCTTTGGATTTAAATATAACTTACCAAGTAAACCCTATGCTTTTGTTACTCAAGTGGAAGTACCAGTGAAGACTTTAATGTCAAAAAGGAGCATTAAATTGTCCAGGCTAATCTATTCCATTATACAGACCATCACATTTTACCCACTTGCCTCATATTGTTTATTTCTGTATGACTTAAAAATGGACACCTTGGTAAAATTAGTGAAGAAAGCAGCCACCTGGGTAAGTGGCATTCACATAGTGGTCTGCAAAGACAATAGGCATTACAGTGGGGAACAGTTGTTATTCTTCCTGTATTAATGCTTTCTTACAGTCAGAGCTCATCATAGAGGCTATTTTTGACCATCTAAATCAACTATGAGCAACTATAAACCATCTCTTTTCACCCCAGATGGCTGCTTCTCAATTTGTTTGGTTTTTGGGTCAAGTCTTTCTAATCATGATCATATGTACAGATAACATGAAGGCTGGTAGAGCAGAGGAAAAAATAGAACTAAGCAGCAATATGACCTGCAGAAATTAGAGCAGAAGGAGATGTTGTTAATGAAGGGTAAAGCAGTGCCAAGGATTTGAAAATCTTGTGGAGAAAAAATGAATAGGAAAAGTATCTAGTTGGAAGAAGAAAATGAGGCAGCTCAGCCTCATGGTGTGGGTAGTTAATGAAAAGAAGGAACTGTACCTTTGGGAGAAACACTGAAGACCCATTGACAGTCATCTGTTCCCATACTGCAGCCCTGACTTTGTCAAGTCACTGATAGATGTGTGTGAGAAGCTATGACCGTGAGCCTTGGCAACCAAAGTGAGCCTATGGAATGATGAAGCTGGTGTTTGTATCCTCAGAAACATGGGCATCTTCCTGGGGCTACAGGAGATTCTGAGGGTGAAAACCAGGCAGCAGTTATTTCAGGGACCATGGCACTCAACTAAGTTTGGCTAGCACACCTGAAAATCCTGCCCTGTTAAATATCATTTTATGGAAGGAAGTGATACCTTAAAATTGGAGGAGTGCAGGAGAAAGCTTTTAGGTACACTGATTGAGTGTGATTTTCCAAGACACACACATGAGTCATGTTGCTCACATAAACAGCCTCAAGGGTTCATATTATCTGGTTTTCATATAAATGTTAAATAGGATCATGAATTCACTGGGACCAGCTCTCAGCAGCAGTTACTTGCAAGTAGAAACATTTACAGATCATGCACTTGGAGACCAATTTCAAAAGATATCTCCATATGCCAGAATGATATGAAATTTTACAGCCAAGTCATTAGGTAATTATATGTATGGAAATATTTCACACCTTACTAGATCAGCTTGAATCTACCAATTGGAAGAGAACAAACTCTTGGATGCTTTACATCTAAGTGTTGAAATAGCTCTCGAATTTAGAGCTGACTACTTTCCCTTTTACCCTATCATGCTTAGAGCACAAGCACGACTTAGATTAGACCAACTGAATGGTTTAATTTGTTCTTAAGGAAATGGTTAATTGTTTTTTGCTTCAAGGAGGTTTGAAAGTCCTCTGTTTCGTATAATCTATAGTTTAATATACTTGTCTGACTGTTTGGCTACTGGACTAAACCTCAGCAGGGAGAAAACTTGCAGGTTCCATTGCAGCCAGTAAGCACGAATCAAGTTTGTTTTGTGTACATGTGGTTGCTTAGAGTGAGTTAAAGTTTAGACACACTTCTAAGAGCTCTAGAGACTTTCTCTTTAAGATGTTATATCCACCAAGACTTTAATAGTTGGAGGAGGGTTGGTTGCTCTCTGACCACATATCTGATTCACTATGGATTTTGTAACTTTGGTAGCAGTGACCTCATTTTGGCAAAATAATGTGTGTCATTTACTGAGCCTCTTGCTACTTTAGCAGTCACAAGATTATTAGGGTTATAACCCAAGTTATTTATGAAAAAGAGAAAACTCTTAAATATCCTTTTATTTTCTTGGAAAGGCTCATTTTATTGAAAACATATTTTAGTTCTGAGTGAGAATGAGAGATCCTCAGCAAAGCACCCAGGGGGAATTGTGCTGTCCAGCGTGTTGAAAAGGTGAATTGTAATGTATGGGTGTCTAGACGTTTCCTCTTGTTGCTGTCAACAGTCCAGTTGGCTGTATTTTTTTTTTCCAGTGAATAGGAGCATTGATTTTCCTCTCTCTTTGGCCAGAGCTTTCATTTTACGTATCTCTCCCTTTCTGTGTCTCTTTCTCTCTCCCTCCCTCTTTCTTCTTTCTCTCTCTCTCTTCCTCTGTTTGTGAGAGGGAAGACTTTAAGATCTGACAGCGGGCTTTCTAACTCAGAATGATTCATGTAAGACACCTGAAAGGCAAGCTCTGCACCAGCATCACTGCAAGAAAGGTAGGGTTTTGGGGCTAAACAGTCTGTAAAACTCTGAGCAAAGCATACAGAACATGAGATAAATAGATTATGTCTGTGGATCTGTCAAAGATGCAGAAAAAAGTTTGGGAGAGGAGTTTTTCAGCTCTGTTGTTTAGGGTGCTCTTTTAAATTTAAACTTTAATGTATTTTTCATAAGTAAGTGGGGGAAAAAAAGGTGCCCCTCTGTAGCTTTGAATAATGAATGTAATGAGGTGTGTTTTTCCTGTGGATGGTAAACTATAATTTATCCCTGTTGTGCTTCACAGACCTGCGTGCATGTGTAAATATGCAATTCCCTTTCCTCCCCCCCTATTATTTCCTATTATACTTTCTGAAAGTTCGCCTTATCCAGCTGTTATTTATATTCACTTCCTGAATGCGAATCTGACCTAGTAATTCCGAGTGATTTTACATGTGACGCACGAGCTCTCGCACACACCTCAGATGTTTCAATCATGCACTTCAAGCAATATGCATGTTTGTAGGAATCACGCTCTTAATAAAAACCCCCTTACAACCCAAAGCAGTTGTTTTGGCAGAGGAGTGACAGCGCTGTGATAGATGGGCCCGATAGTTGTGTGTGTTGTGTGTGCTTGCTCGGAGTTAGTAGGAAAGAGGAGGGAGAGAGCAAGCGAAAGGGGGGAGAAAAAAAGAGACAGGGAAGGAGAGAGCGGGAGGGAGAGAGATTGAGAGAGAGAGAGAGAGAGAGAGGCAGACTTGGCAAACGGAATCTTATGGGTATACTGAAACAGCAGATCAGAATTGTGAAACCAGAGCCAGGGCTGAAATGTGATGCTTTTTGCTCTTTTGTGCTTGTTGTGGTTCTCATCTTCCCATTTAGAAGGCTGCATACCATCCAACAGAATATTTTGATCACAGATTGAACAATGCAGCAATCAAGCCTGATAAGCCACCTGGAAGTTTTGCTTGAGATGATTTCTAGTGGGGTTGATCCCTGTGAGCATCATGACTGCCTTTAGCATTGTGGAGGAGGACTCGAGTTTCTTATGAGGGCCCCACTTGGAAAAGCAGGCTGTGCAGATTCAAGCCTCCGGTTCTGTTCATGCTGTTCAAAAGCCTTTCCTCACCCTTGCTGATTTGTTTTTATGATTTACATACACTCCTGTGGAGATTTACAGAATGGATTGTCTGTGCATTGTCACGACCAAGGTAGGACTGGAAACACTGCTGTTATATGTGTATATTTCTCTGATATTTTTCTGTTCCTGCAGTTAAATAGATAGAGCATGTACTGTGTCAGGTTGCAGGATAAAGTGATAAATAAGCTTGCTACAATGAGTATTTTGTTCTCTTTTTAATGTAGATTGTGCAGTTTATTTCTATATCTCTTCCTAAATTATATGTAATTTACTTATTTATACTGGTAAAAGGGATGACTTCATATTTTATCTTATCCTATGCTTGTGTCTATTAATATCTCCAGCTACTAGAGCACTTTCAAATGCATGGTATAATGCACATATTTTCTCAGCTTATCAGTTTATTCTGTACAGTAAAGAATAAAAAATATAAAGGGGGGGCATTATATGGGTCCTAGGACTTTAAAGAGGCCAATCAGATGTAGTTTAGATAGTCATGATGTTTCTGATTGGAGAGATGCAAGTTTCTTGTGGCTTATTGTGGCTTTTTTTCTGGGGGGGAACATAGCTTACTTTGCATTTCCAGGCCTGAAAAATTAAAAATGCCTTGGTCCCAATTCAGCACTCTTATGCTGGTCTTAGATCCAGCCTGACTGTTTGGGAATGGTCCTTCTAAATAATCCCTTCCAAACTTGCATATAAACATCTTTTCATCTGCAACAACAGTGGCAGGCTGAGGACTTGAGGGCTAAGGGCAATTCCCAATTTTAAGGTCTAGGCTGAAGGACTCTTGGAGATCCTTAAACTTAGCAAACTAACTTCATATTAAATGACAGGGAGATCATCAGGGGACTCCCTTTCTGTTGCTACAGGTCAGGCAGCACATGTTTGTAACTACGTGTGCATGTGGTGATAGCATTTGTAAGGAGCAGTTGCCAGGGGAAGCCCAGACATTGGGGTTCAGCACAGTTGCTCCCTGTTGTGCTTCATTTTTGATGAATTTTGTCAACTGCATAGAACCTTCAAAGTGCATGGTGTCTCCAAGAACACCTGAAGGCTCTGTAAATGGGAAGGCAAACCAAGGATTAGCACTACTGTCATCATTGCTGTCATTTTTTGTGTCATGGCCATAAAAAATGGGGACCCCCATCTGTGACACAGATAAGGGCAGGAGGAGACACACCAAGCACCCATGGGCAGCACTGAGGGATGGCAGGTGGCTGCCATGGGGAGCAGGGAGCTCGGTGGAGCTGTAGAAACAGACGTGAGCTGTCATTCCCATCTTACTGGTGGAGAAACCCATATGGGGAAAGAACAGGAGGTGAATGAGGCCACAGAAGGAGTGTGTGTTCCTGTGGCCTCATTCACCTCCTGTTCTTTTCAAGTCCTGGCTCCCACAAGCTGTACTCAACCTGAGACTACATCACCAACCTGCCCTGGAGCAGAGCAAAGGTGCCTGTGGGTGCCTATTGACGCACACTGATGAAGAGTGCTCAGCAGCAGTTGTGCAGTACCACTGAACAAAGGTTGGATCCAGGATCATGCTAAACATTCAAGTTACACTGCAAGACATTGCTTTCCAATTGTAAATAAGCAGGAATGTGGGAAAAAAAGAGTGGTGATTAGTCCTACTTCTTGGTGTTCGGCGGTGCAGTGGGGACCTGCTATCACAACCAGCCTTGGCAAAAGCTTGGCAAGGAGATGTATAGTAACTGGGTTTGGACAGGGTAGTTAGTCTACTTTTAGGATGGTATAATTGGGTGAAGAACATGGCCCAGTGCCTTTTTTTTTATGTATCAGAACCCACCACTTTATTTATTTTATGAATTGGTGATGAAAGTTTCCACTGAACGTTTCCCCAGGGCCTTCTGGGCAATTACAGCTGTAGACTTACCATCATCTCACTACTGATCTTGCTTTGGGCAGAACTTCCAACACCATCTACACCAATATTTTTCCTCCCAGCTTTTCTGTCTCTTGAATCTACCACTAAATGCCTGAAATGATCTGAAAGTCAAACATACGAGGCTCAAATATCCAACTTCAGAAATTCAGTCTTTGCTGCCAACTTTTATGTTGGAATGAGATAGGATTGTGAACTGTGTGTTATCTGCAATCAGATGCATGTAGGAACGCTGTATTATCATACGTAATTGAGCTGAATAATGGCAAAACCCCAGTTTCAGGATACTTTCATATTACAGAGGCTTGAAGCCAAATAAATTAGTTGATTTCCTCATCTTGTTTGATGCCATATTTAAAAGCTGCACCAGTGTCGTTATATTGTATTGATCCATAATCTGCTCTTATGTGTTTTATTGTGTACTGGAGTAATTCTCCTTCTCTCCTCCTAAGTTTTGATAGCCTGTGTTTATGGCAATTTTCACCAATATAATAACAGCGGACATTTTTTAGACCATTTGAGATTTAAAAAACAATCAATTCAAGAAGCATGAATTCTACAGAGCAACAGTCTGGTCATTTTGGCCTCAGATCAGTTAATTATCCTTATTTGAATTTCCTGGTTTTGATTGTGCAAATAATTGCCATTCTCATTCTTGGAAAAGTGGATCTTAATGTCAAGATGGAGTGAATACCTCAGCTTTATTCCTCACATCTTACAAGTAATAAAAAAGGAGTGACAGATAAATGCTGCTTAAATTGCAAAAGATGAACCCTGTTAAAAAAGTTGACATTATTAACACATGGTCGTTAATTATAGTCTGGAATTTTCAGTATTTCCAGTCTACAGAAAATGTCATAAATGTGGTGGAGTGAATATGCCCTTGTAAATTGCGTGCAATGAATCTAAAGATCCCACTTTGAACTCTATGGTGAAAGACGCCACCTAATAAAATTAATTTGTGATGTACCTTGCCCGACCTTAAATCCTATTGACATTATGTTTTCAGCCAAAACGTAAGATATGTTTAAGATAGATTTAAGATCTGTACAGATTAGTACAGATTCTTCCTCTCCTTTTTTATTTCCTTCACGTTTCCATGCATTTCTGAACCCAGGAGTTAGGAAATGCTGAACCAGGCAACTATGGTCTCCTAGTTTATTTTAATTGATCATGTTCCTGGCATAGCTTCTTTCTTTTATTGTTGCATAAAGCACATTAATTTGTGTTATTATTTTATCATTAGGAAGAATTCAGTGTTAGTGAGAGCTTAGATCAAGCCTCCATCCCAACAGGAGCACCAAGAGTTTTTGAAAAGGAAGAACATTCCCACTGTGCCTCCCAGCAGTCAGAGGCAACATGCTGTCCTCTCCCCTAGCTATCATCCATCCTTCTGCCTTTTACAGAATTGTGAACACAACAGTAGCTGTCTCTGGTGAAAAAGAAAATAGGTAGCTCTGTGTTGCTTGACAAGCCTTACTATAACAGGGGCTGCTTCACTGAAACCCCTCAGTTCTTGGTGTCAGACAATCCCACAAATGGGCATCCAGCCATCTGTCTCAAGGCGGACTAGCTGAAGATCTTTTCCTAGGATAGAGATTTCAAAACTTCCTGGGAAGTCTAATGGTTTATTATCCTTAATATCATTAATGCCCCTAACAACTGTCAATGTCAATTGCTACTGTTGTCATCTCTTGTTTTGTCTGGGACCTGTGTTTTCAAGTTGCCTTAAAATCCCAGATTTTATCACCTGAAAGCTTCTGTGTTTTGAGAAGAGCGTGCAAAGTTATACACAAAGACTAGATACCACATAGAATAACCTGGATTTGCTCACAACACCTAAACCACCTCCTCTTTGTTGCCTGACTCCGGTGTCCACAACACTGAGCACTGGCAGCAGTATATTTCCCATGACCCAGAGAATTGGTCACCTTCAGACCCAGGGAGAATGCCCACCTTGAACTTGTTGGTTTTATTAACTACAAGAATAAATTTCTATCATCAAAATGTTGAAAATTCTACAATTATTCCTTCTGAGGGATTCTTTTTGCCAGTTTCCACGTAACTCTGTAGTGGTTTAAGGCAGATCGCTCACTACACAGGTTCCATGCTTTATTCAATTGTCATTGACCTCTGTGGGAGCACATGGTTAAATGAAAATGTGATTATTCATGTGAATGGAAGAAAAGATCTTCTATATTTGGGGTTTTGGGGTTTCTGTTTTATTTTAGAGTTCATGAAAGCCTCAGTTCATTACACTAGTGAAGAAGTTTGGTGTTTTGCTTTGTTCTTTTAATTCTGTTAGTCTAATTTGGTATGATCGCAATATCTCTCTTTTCATGGCTGTTCGTCTAACGCCTTTTCTAAGGATTTTGCTCAAGTCTTTGAAAGAATTAAAGATGGAAGGAAAAAGAACTGGTCTGTAATGGTGCCGGGAAGCAGGGATGTATGCTTCCTTATGTTGTTAACCCAGACCAAGGCTGAATATGTATATTTCTGACTGGCAAGGTTGCCAAGAGCCAGCAACATCTGTCTGTCCTATTTTCTTCTGCTCATCCAGCTATATATTTGGAACAGGGACACCAATATATGCACTTAAGGCAAAACTCTGACAGATGTGAAAGCAGAAGTCAGAACTTGTGCAATGATTGTGAAAAATAAGAATCCACTGCATCAAGTACAGGACCAACATCTGCCTTAGACCCTGTCTGAGGTATGGCATTTTTGTAGATGTCTCCCACTGTATGCACTCATCACCCCACTTTGCAGTATGAAGAGTAAAGCAGAGAAGAGCTATACAATGTGCTCTGCATCTTTTTGTTAGTATTAGCTTTCCTTTCTCCATAGTCCCAACATGGAAGACAAGGCAAAATTCAGAGCTCATCTCCTTGGTAGTGTCACTGTGGATCTGAGAGAGGAGTTGCTGTAGCTTGGCTAGTTGACTTTGAATCTACCAGTCTACATCAGGTATATCACCATAAATCAGACTGCCATGCTTGGGAAAGGTAGGAGCAGGTCTTTTGTTTCATTAGAATGGATTCTCCAAGTGAGGGGGAAACATTCAGCAATTGTCCAACAAAGTTTACTCCCAGTGCCAATACAGTTGATTTAAAGGGTGTTTTTAGGACTTGGCTGAAGAGTGGAAAAATGTGCAGGTGGCACCACTGGAATGATCTCACTGTTCTAGCCTCTCAAATTTAGAGCAGCAGTAAAACCAGTCCCAAGATGCTCTCAGAAGGGCAGAGTGGTAAATCAGGTCAGGTCACCTGCTGGAGGTGGACAGCAGGTCCCACACATTATATGCCAGCTGTTGGTCTCACCTTGCAGAGGTGAATGCACTATGAGGTTAGGTTGAGTTGTTGGTGGCCTGATGCCAGTACAAATAATTAACACTGAGAGTATTTATTTATGAAGTGCTTTTATAATAGGCCTTACTGAAGAAAATAAGTCTGTTTACCACCTTCCCCCAGTTATAATGTGTTAATCTGGAAAACCTCAATAAAGGGGTTTGGAAAGGTACTTATTTAAAGAATGAGCTTCAATTTATTTTGTGGGACTTCTTACAAGATCATCTGTATGGGCCTGAAAGGCTGAACAGTCCCCAAATTAGGAAATTATAAAGCTAGATACGAATACTGAGCTTGAATCAGTGCCTCAAGTGTTGTATACCCGTATAATCTTACAAAAGCCAGCAGAGCTGTAGAAAGAGGCACTATATGAGGATCTGACTTAAATTTAGCTGGATATGAAACAAAAAAATAACCACATTTCTGTGTGCCCACATATTGTTAATAGATTTGGGCAACATTTGTTGTTTTTTCTTTTGCAAGACTTCAGGCTTTGAATCATTCGAGTTTGAAATCATAAACTAGCTAGCTAAGATTTTTTGTTGAATTTCCTGGCTATAAGAAACTCAAAACAAAGGGAACGTAATGATTTCCCCCCCCCGAGATTCACATTTAGCTAAAATTAAAATCTTTTTCTATAGTCATTATTAGGTGTTGATGAGCACTTCAAACTGTGGTGTTTTCCTGCCAGTTCCCAAAAGTGGGATAGAGCTGAATCCATGCAATTTACATGCAATTTAGTAAACTCCATTCTGAAGTGGTACTTGAGGACAGCTTTGATGACTATGGGTTTGCTGCTGGCTAAACTGCATAGTCTTAGAAGAGAAGGAAGTTCCTTTTCAAAGATCTTAGCTGAAGAATATACCCATGGATCTTTGACACATGGGGGGTATATCTGAGTATTCATTTCAAATCTTTATTTCACAATGTTACATTGTGGAACAGTTATTACAAGCCTCTAGCTTTTGGACTTCAAAATATGAATGTAAACTGATGAGATACATATTGTCTTTTCTAGAAAAAAAAAAGCCCTGCTTTTGGGGGGAGAGTCGCAAGAAAATTACACAGAACGAACCAATGTGCATTGCATATGTAATGTCTTGTAATTATATCTTGTCAAAAGCTCAACTTTTTTCTCCTTTATTCTTTAGAAATATGGTAATTGTCCCTTTTCCCTTGTAGTTAATTATAAATTTCAGGAAGAATTAAGTCTGTTAAATCTCTTCTTCCCTGTCTTCCCCCTCCCTTGGTCTCTATGGCAATAGCAGGAATAGAAAAGAATTACTCTGATCTCTATTTCTGAGTGACATTTCGTTTCTTCCAAGCATTGACCCTGTTTAGTGCAACTGAAATTTTCAGTCTATTTCATTAGATTATAATTTGCTGATTTTAGGGAGTTCTCTTTATTTAGGCTGGTTTTAACTATGAAGAGAGAATGGTGATTTGTTTCATAAATCTATGAATAGCTCTATAAATGGAGAAGAGAAAATGTTCAATTAACAGCTCAGGCAGATATGGTTGGGACTTAATACTAGTGCACAGCAGTGGAGAGCTGCAGATATAAGGAAAGGTGGAAGATACTGAGCAAGAAAAAGCAAACAAGAGAGCCTGATCCTTGCTCAATTAATAATAATGCTGCCTGATGATAGCAGAGCTATACATCCTTAGCATCCTTCTCTAATATTCAGAGGACCTGGATGGAGGTGGGAAGCTAATTTCCTAGTGCCAATATGAACTGAATTTTTATGCATTTCACATAGCAGAAGCTGACAAAATAAATTCTTTGCAATGTCCAATAGGCCACTAAAAGCAGAAAAGTTGTGTCTTCTGGCACGCATCTTCAGCATAATCATGTATTTCTTTGGTGTTTTAAGCTGCCTGATACTTATATGCAAATTTTCTTCTCTCTCCGTTAACCTGATGCAAGTCTGAAAAGCGAAACGATGTGTGCAGTCAAGGAGAAGGGAATGTTTTTTTATGAGTGAATCATTAGGTCAGGGGTCTGGCCTACTATGTGATTATATTTTGTACAGTCTGAGACCTCTGTTGAGACCTCTTTTGAGACCTCTAGTTGAAATCCACGATTTTCCTATCTCCAGGGAATTGTCTGCATCAGAGAAGATAATTTGCAAGGATGTGTAGGAGTAGCTAAATGTGTTCCATTGGGTTTGACTTCAGCCAAATCTTTTGCTACTGGAGACCTCACTCCAGGACTTGTATATAATTTGTAAATCATATTCTTGGCCATTCTAGTGGATGCAAAGGGAATCTCACCTGTGGCTGCCTTTGACTCTGACCACCGGTATCTTCTCTGAGAAAGAATATCAAGTCAGATCTTAGAGTGTTGCAGTTCATTGAGCCCTGAAGCTTTAGTAGAAGAAATATTCCTAAATATCCCTCCTGGATTTTGTTACATCTTCCTACATAGCTAAGATTTGCCTGTAAATTTGCCTTCAGCCAGAATCACATTAGGCAGTATTTGGCCATCAGAATTTGGTATTGATGATATATGTACATATAATCTCACCATCCCTATGAGAAAGCAGCAATAAATTATACATACTTGCTCTTCAAGACCTCCAAATAACCTCAACAGTTACTGTAGTTGATCATAAAACACAAAAGGGGAATTCTTCCTTCAAATATTACCCAGAGCTTGCTGATGTCTATCTGCATATCAGTCACCTGAAAATTCTCTTGTGCAGTGCCACAAAGCTCTCCCCTTCCAATTCAATATTCAGTATTTCCCACTGCAGTATTGCAGTGGAACTGATGCTACCATTCTCCATTATATTAATGTATCTGAAAGATATATTATACTGATGTTCCTAACCAGTGTTAATAACAGTCACTTATTTTAACATCTGACTGAGAAAAGCATGTAGGAAAGAAGCTGGCTTAAATATTTTATGCTGGGAAGGTAGATGTTGTACACAGACTCTGAAGGGCTTGCAGGCTTGGTTTTGTCTTCTGAAATTGATGCTTTTCTGTGTCCTGGTTACCTATGGGATCTGCATTTCTGGATGCTTGATAAACCTATTGGATGAGGGATTACATGTAACAGGGCTTCCAGAGAAGCAATTGCACTGCCTCTAACCGACTAGAAGGTTTGCATCTCTATCTGACTTTGGTCATCGCTTCATTGCTTCCTGACTGTATTATTGCTATGCAATTTATCAGCCCAGAAAAAAAAGCTGTCACTGATGCTGAATGTAGCAATGAGAATGGCATTATTCTTTTGTGTCCCATGGTCTCTTTATACAAAAATTGCAAAACCTGTAGATCTTATTGCATATTTTGAAGTCTCTGATTGCATGAAGCTGTGATAAAGCCTACGCCTGGATAGCTGTGTCTGTCACTACACTGGAGCTGTCTCAGAGGTGAAACTTAGTGCAGAAGGCTCGGTGTCCTCAAAGGCAGGCAGTAAAACAAGATTGTGGAAATCACCCATTCATAAGCTATGGAGAAACAGCCTCTCTGTTTCCATTTCAGACTGAGAAGTCTCTAATTGGAACATACTTTCCCAAACAGCAAGACAAGACATACTCTTTTAGTAAACATCAAAAGCAGACTAAAGGTAATTTGTTCTCCCTTGAAGCCTGTCTGAAGAAAGATGATTTCAAGTGATGATTTCCATCACTTTTCAGATTTTTACTTTTCAGTAGAGTTTACTCCATATGCTCACCAAAGTCCTAAGCTGGGGAAAATCTTAGCAGTAATAATGAAATGGAATGAATTCCTTCTACAGCCTGCAAATAATTCCCAACATAGTTCTTCCTACGTTTACTTGCATTGCCTATGCTTGCAGAATACTTCATATGCTGTTGAGCTTTTGGGTTATTTTTGTTCAGTTGGTGGCTCTAGGTGTGACATGTTGGAGCTTTTGACTGATTTAAAAACAAAAAATAGTTGAGCAGTCTTAGGAAGAACAGCATTACCAGCAGCTGATATACAGCCTTATTTCTTAGAACTGTTCTCATTAAGAATGTAAGGTATGAAAGGTATGAAAATAATTGTTTTTAACTCAATAATAAAAAAAGTAATGAGCTTTCAAATGAGAAATCAGCAGTAATATCAAAAACCCAACAACCCCAAATCCCCCAAAAGCTGTAAAGCAGTGTTAAGTCCTAGCCCTTGAACTACATGTATTTCTCAAACGATATCAGTGCAATGTCATATTATCAGCACAGTAACCCAAATTTCCAGTTGTGAAAGGCCAAACTCTGCAGGTCACCCTACAGACCAGATCCATGATGAGCCTAGCCCTGGTGAGAAATTGGGATCTCTGGAGAACTGCTACCTATGAGCAATTCTCAGTTACCTCTGTCTTTCTGGCCTTTGAATATGCACTTGTGTCATGGGCCTTGGGGGAATTTTGTTATGCATCTCAAAGTCAAAAACACTTGACGAGAATTAGTCCCTCCTATGAGATCCAGAGCTTTTATTTTGTAGGTTTATCCTCTTTAAGAGTATTAGGAGTCTTTCTGAGGAGTCTCCTGACAACCAGGTCACACGTGGTTTCCTGAGTTTGCAAGATCAGCCTTTTTAATCAGAAAAAAGTTTCCTGTCTAATGCAAATAGCTAATATTCTTGTTTTTATCTTGCTTGGATTAAAGACTGAATATTTATCATTATTAAAGAAATGAAAAAATAATTAGCAGTAATTCATAGAGACTTTTGATCCAAATTCATTTATACCTTTATTATTTTGATAGGATTACATAGTTTGCTGTTGCAGTCATCCCTTCCTTACATGAGATAACACACACCCTCAAGACACCGTTGCCACGATAGCAATGACTTTTCCAAATCCTTTTAAGCAAGACTTTCTAAATTTTCATTTAAAGGTACAATGCTTCTTGCTTGCTAGCTGGGTTTGGGAATATTTGTCATGGTTCAACCCCAGGTAGCAACTCAATACCACAAAGCCACTTGTTTACTCCTCCCCTCCTGCTGGGATGGGGAGGAGAAATGGGAAAAGGTAAAACACGTGATTTCAGATAAGAAGAGTTTAATAATTGAACTACAGTAAAACATACAGTACTACTAATATTACTACTAATAATTGTAATGAAAAGGGAGGTAACAAAACCAGAGAAGAAAACCCAATAAACCCACGCAGTGTTCAATGCAACTGCTTACCACCCACTGACAAATACCCGGTGATCAGTCCTTTCTGGGTAGCATCCCCCAGTTTATATACTGAGCATGATGTTCTATGGTATTAATATCTCTCTGCCTAGTTTGGGTCCTGTCTTTGCTTCCTCCCAGCTTCTTGTGCTCCTCCTTACTGGCAGATCATGAGACTGAGAAGTCCTTGATTAGAGTAGGCACTACTGAGCAACAACTAAAGCATCGGTGTGTTATCAGCATTGTTCTCAGACTAAAGCCAAAACACAGCACTACACCAGGTACTAGAAAATTAACTCTTTCCCAAATGAAACCAGGACAATATTCCTTAAAGTTGTCTAACTGAAAACATAAAAGATAACCAGCTTGTAAGGTTTGGGGAATATAAAGCTGAAACTGATATATATAGTTTTTCCTTTTATTTTTTTTAACATATAAAAGTATTTAGTATTGCAATGCTTTACAAATGTTTGCTTTTTGGAGGTAAAGCACAGAGCACTTATAGTGCTTCATTAGTTCATGTTCATAAATCTGACTCAAATTGAAAATCACATGAAGCCTAATCATCAGTGCTTGCAGAGGTTGCTCTCCTTTGCTCTCAGCATGGGGAAGAGGAAGGTGGAATATAGTTACTTGAAATATATCTGGCCTAAATGAAAAATAAAAGGTTTTTTTTTTCTCCAGCTTCAGGAACACACATGATTACAGGAGTCCTTCAATTCAAGGAGCTAAATAATAGTTTAACTCTTGTGTGAAATGCTGAGAGTAATGGTGACAGACACCAGAATGTAGTCTGAACTTTTCTTCAGGGACTCTGATCCAATCTGCTGTGCAATTTGTTCTGATGGGCTCCAAACCTTTGCTAGAATGTAATTGAATCACTTCAAATGCAAGGGAAATTACAGGAAGATCACCCCGAAGGCCTGATGGTTGCATCTTGCACTGTCATGTGGAACATTAGACTTTAAATTAACCCCTCACTCTTTTGGTTCTGCGGTTTCAGAGAGCTGCATGAATCTGCTCCATGTCCTTCAAGAGCAAATCTGGGGATCAGGCAGAGCATTCTGCTCAGCAAAGAAACGCACACTAAAAATTTGGGACAGACCAACTCTTCCTGGAAAATAATGCTGGGGTAGTTCAAGCTGCTGCTATCATTGATTTAAAGGGAACATAGTGGAAAAATGCAGCCCATCATGAAATGAAAAAGAAAACCCAAACCTCTACCTACTGCTTAAAGCTCCACTGTTCTCTAAAAGCAGTGGAGGAAAGCCAGGTGGCATATGCTTGGGGTTCAGAGTGGATGAAGGATACGTTCACCCACATAAATGAGAACTTCAAAGCAAAATTAATGCATAACTGTTAAAGTCTTTTTGATCCTACAAACTGCTGAATATTTTCCCTACACGACTGCAAGGTGTAATGGATACTAGCATACTCCTAGATGCTCCATCTAGAATGGAGTCCTATGCGCCTAGTGATTGCAGCACGTAACTGTGTTGTGTGTAATGCCATTTTCACTTATTTGCAGCAAAGCCATGGCAGATGCCCATCCCACAAATGCTCAGTTGAAACACCTGCCTGGATACCCATTCAGCACTCTACCGTAAGTTTGAGCCTTTTAATACAAAGATTTGAGAGACTGAATGGTAAGTCTCTGTGTTTGGAGCAGCCCCGTCGGGTAAAACTTCCATACTCAGTGCATTTGAAAAAGAACAGAAATGAGTCATAAGGCTAGACCAAACTCCTTGGGAAGCCTGAACTGTTGAAATGTTGGGTAGTGGCTGAGCAGGGTTTCTCCAGAAATTCTTTGGGAGTTTAATTTGTTCCACATGGAACAATGGAGATCAGTGTCAAGCATGTTATGGTGGTTGTGTCCAGCTCAGAGGAGTGTGGGGTTACTGTTGACTGCTATAACTCTGGGCTCCAGCTGTGTGTGATGATTGGAAGCCTGTTTGTTTTGCCTGGTTATGGACACAGTTTATGGGAATTCATTCATAAGCTCCTGCAGGGTCTGCCAGAAACAGCTGATGTTCAAAGTACCAGGCTGTCCCTAGACGCGGATGGTGACACAAGGAAGGGGAGATGCATCTTTTCTTTCCCCCAGTGTCATGGAAGAAAGAAAGACTGATGATTCCAAGTGTTTTATGGACTAACAACTGGGAAAATTTGCCCAATTAGAAGCAACTTTGGAGGTGATGGGCACTGAGTGAACTTTAGTCTGCTGGGTTTATAGGGAATAGCCTTTGTAAATACTTTCCTCCTCCTGCCAATTAGATGACTTCAGTGAGATTTGCTTTTAACTATCAAAGACAAA
This sequence comes from Forpus xanthops, assembly GCA_032466535.1. NCBI lineage: Eukaryota > Metazoa > Chordata > Aves > Psittaciformes > Psittacidae > Forpus > Forpus xanthops. The sequence continues at coordinate 17,065 of JASSUY010019822.1, forward strand.
GTGATATTTGAAGAGAAAAAAGTAACGGTGGTCAAGATGACACTGCATTGATTAATATCTAGTCTGAACATACATTGTAGATAGAGCCAAATCCTTGGATGCTTGAAGTTGGAGGGCTGACTGTTAGCACTAGGATGATTTATCTCAGCTGAAGAATTGGCAGGGTTTAGTTGACATTTTCTTTGGCTCTGAACCATAGCATGATGTTGGTCCACAGCTATCAACTTGTCACCTTTTATAAGCAGATGAATATGAAATGAATTCAAGTTTTCACTCTCCCTCAGTCTCTCACTATGTTAAAAATTATGGTAAACCCTGTGGTTTCTGTTGTACTTACAATATGTTAAAATTAATTTTATCATTGTTAAGCTGTATTGAAATTGACCCATGGAAGAGTATGGATTGATCAGTTGAGCTAAGCATTGTTTTTACCAGCTGAGGATCTAGCCCAGTAACTAATTTTTAATTCTTCTTAATTGCTTGTTTCCATTCTCAAAGGCTTTGGATTGACTTTGCAATATGATCTTGTTTTGATTTTTTATATTGAGAGGGTTGTAGCATGAGCACAAGTGTGGTAGTGTGGTGCTTTGAGAAATGGAAGTGTACTGGGTATTTGCAGTAAGTTGGGAACAGTTGTACTCAATGATTTACACTAGCATCAAGACCTGACTCTTCAAATAGAGGCTTTAAAAGTTTTGGGTACACTTTATGTATTTGTTTCTCAAACCATCAAAAATAAAAGCATTTAGCTTTAACATTCTTTATTAAGTTTGTCTTTTGTTACACCAGATACGTGTGCATGCGTAGCTAATATGTGTATGAACCTGCTATCTTGCAAAGTTCTATATTGTCACAAAAGATGGTAAACTGAGGATTGAGTTTTGTTGTCTTTGTTAGCACTAGAAGTGGTCTAAGATCAGAATAATTCCAAGAAGTGTTAACTGTTACAGAGGAAACTGGTTCTGGGACCAATACTGCTTAATAACTTAATCAGCAATATAGACAGTGGGATTGAAAGTACTCTCAGAAAATTTGCAGGTGACACCAAGATGAGTAGTGCAGCTCTGATGTCCCCAACATAAGGATGTGGAGTCCGGAGGCCACAAAGACGCTGCAAGAGCTGGAGCACTTCTACTGTGGAGGCAGGCTGAGAAAGCAGGAGTTCAGCCTGGAGAAGACAATGCTCTGGGGATACGTGGTTGCAGCCTTTTAATACTAAAAGGGGACTTATAAGAAAGACGGGAGACAGACTTTTTAATAGAGCCAATTGCAATAGGACAAGAGGTAATGGTTTTGAAGTGAAAGAGGGGAGATTTAGTTGCGATATTATGAAGTCCTTCCCTGTGAAGGTGCTGAGGTCCTGGCACAGGGTGCCCAGAGAAGCTGTGGCTGCCCCATCCCTGGCAGTGTTCAAGGCCAGGTTGGATGGGGCTTGGAGCACCCTGCTCTCGTGGAAGGTGTCCCTGCTTGTGGCAAGGGATTGGAACTGGATAAGTTTTAAAGGTCTTTTCCAACACAAATCATTCTATGAGTCTATGAAGAAAAGCTCAACTTATTATTATTTTTTTTTTTTATATTTTATTGTAGAGTGCATGTGGTCCTTGAGGTAATTGCCTGCTTGGAGCCTGCTTCTGTCTATATTATGCTTGATTATAGAAGTTGAATGAAGGAGCTCAGCACTACCCCAGAAATAAGTTGTAATTCCCAAGTACTTCATGCTTCTTTTTTATTAAACCATTTTCTTTGCAGCCAAACAGATTTTTCTGTCTACCTGATTGGTATCTGACATTTATAAGGTTTTTTTTAGCCATACATCAGTAGATTTCTTGGGAAACTTATGCAGACAGTTGGGGAAAATTAAGTCAGACAAAAAATGAACTCCTATATGGTCCATGTTTTTCACCATCTGATTTCAGAAGTACTTTTTTAACTGCCTTGCTTTTATCAGAGAAGGCTATCTGTGAAATGTCAGCGTTTTGATAGAAAGCTGATTAATGAAATGACAATTTCCAGTGATGCATGAAAGCATACTACCTGCTATGAAAGGCTGGAAATATCAAAACACCAGTGGAGATCTGGCCGGTTGTGATAACTCCACTAGGTGACTATAGCGGGAACTTGAGTGCTGCGCAACAGTGATGTAATGTCAAATAATGATGGAAAATAAACCTGATGGAAAGGGTATCCTCATTCTTCAGTTTTGCCGTCTGTGTCACTCAGGATGGCATGGGTCTGAGCTGGGTTTTTCTCTCCTTTTTCAGCAGTGTTTTATTAAAAGCAGTGTATCTTCTCTTGAGAGTGCCTTTCCCATCTAATGCAAGAGCCAGGAGGTCTGGCAGCATTGCTGTTATGCAACTGTCTGACTTTTGCAGTCCCTAATTTACCACCCTTTTCGAATTTGCTGATGATTCTCGCAATTAAGAGTCTCGATTCTGTTTGGCAACTCACCATCTGCAACATAGGGCATAAGTGAATACGGCTTTTCTGTGCGTTCACAATGTCCTTAATTAGATTCATTTTAAGTATGAGGGTTTTAATCAAGGGAATTACCTAAGGGTGTCTTTGTCTGCACTTGCACTTTCAGTCATGTCTTCTGAAGGATTTGTAGGGTTTGATTATCAAGTACTCCAAAAGGAGTTCACTGTACTGCTTTTTAGCTTACTAAACCTTCCTATCACCAGGGTTGCTCACTAGCTAGACCCATTATGCAAAGATAATGAAGCATCAGAGGCCATTCCTCTGTTGCAAAAACATTTGGGGTTGTCTTTTCTTCCAGCCCTGATGACAGGGTTTCTTGACTTTGTCATTCAGAGTAAACATTCACCTTATCTCACCCTGCAGCACTAATAGGATCCCTCTGCTTTTCCCTGCTGCAGTCTCAGCAGAGCTCCTTGTCCCACTTTCTTAGTTCCCTTCCACAGAAAGATTCCCCTTTTGGGAGTCATCTGGCACTGAGAAAGCAGCAGGAGAGAGTGGAAAAGGAGGTGTGGGCACAAAAGGCAAAGGAGCCCCTTTCAGCATCAGCTGCCCCCTTGATGTGAGGGAAGAGACAGTGATTTTTAAGGGTAAGAGAATCTGAGTGAGGGTCCTCACAGGGAAATGCAGCAGCCACATAAGCTATGATAGTTCATGGGCTGCAGCTTTACACAAATGCTACATTCTGTAGACATTTAGTACGAGTTTTGGCTGCCAGCCTGCTTTGCAGCTGAGCCCTCAGTCTTTCTGCCCGTTGGTTCACCTATATCTGTAACACAAGGAGAGCAAAAGTTAGTCCTCTTTGAACCTAGATACATGTGCAGGATATTATTACTCTATTTACATGGGATAAATCAGTGCACAGAGGATAAAGTTACTCTGACTTTTCACAGTTTATTTGGAACACTGGAGAGACAGGAATGCAGTGATGCCCTGCACAGTATTGGAATTTAGCTTGATCCGGGAGTTAACCTATAAACATTCCTGGTTTGAACTAATCAAGGTTTTTATATTCAGACTCCCTCTGTATGTCTTGTTTTAAAGTAATTCATACTCTTGGAAAGGTGAAATGCGTGTTAATTCTGGTGGTTGCGCTCTACATAACGGAGCCAAGCAGAAACATATTGAAACATGCATATTCTGCTTTGTTTTAAGGCTATGAGTCTGGAACAACTGTTTCTAAAATCAGTCTTGCTCTCTTAAACACAAATCAAATAAATGGCTGGGTTTGCCTGGATTTGTCCCTCTCTCGGGACCTTGTGCCTTGGAACGATGTCCCTTCCTCTCCTGTGTGGATGTGCTCTATAAAATAAACAGATAGCTCTGCACTTCAGAAAGTGCCTTTGTGCCTATTGCAGGGTCTCTCTCTCTAAGCTTCAAGCCTTTTCCTATTAAAACGTTGCTGGCTAATAAATTCCACAGACAATGCGGGTGGTAGGGAATGTTTTTTATGGCTAACGTGAAATATTTGAAAACTGAGCTATTAACACGATGATCTGTTCTTCTGTCTTTCACCTTGGCACTGATGGTAGTGGAAAATTCTGAGTGCTAGACCTCAGCTTTATTGTTAAAGGAGGTATTAATGCCATGTGTGCTTCTGCAGGGTCACTGTATTCCTGGAGATCATCTTCATTACAAAGTCCCCTGTACCTCTCTTTGCTCAAGGCAGTTTACTGTCCTCCTTTTAACTGTTTAAAGTGGTTGCCTATACCCTGCACTGCTGAGTCTGTCACCAATTGCCTATGAAGCTGCTTTTTACAACAGCTGCTTAAATTCCCCTTCCCCTTGGTAGCTGTCAGATGCTTCCTTTTCATTTGCACCACCCCTCCCCAGGCTCCCCTGGGGAAAAACATGCTGTTCCTATTGGGTTTGGCTGTAGCTGGAGGTACTGAAGAGTTGTGGCATCCCTGCTGTAATCTGATTTACAGATTCAGTGGGGAAAGTTCCAACTCAGCTAAGGTGGTGTTGGATTAGCAGCAAACCACGGCACATCCCAGCAGGGCAGCAAATGCTTCATGCTTGGGTAGAGGCAGACACTAGCAGAGAATGTGTTAACGGAAGGGTTCAAGAGCAACTATTGCAAGAAATAGGGCAAATGAAGCTATTTATTACTCTATTTCATCAAAAAGTATGGAAAAATGGGGGAGAAGAGTTTTAAAAATGATAATAGACTCTTTACAATGAAATATAGAGGCTTAATTTATGACTTATGTGGACCTTCCTCCTGTTTCAGTTCATGTGATCCCTGGGGAGCAAGGGAGGGGTTTCACGGTTACCAAACAAGCTCAGAAACCCTTAAGGAAAGGCGTTAATTTGTTTAAAAAGTAGTATTATAAACATTAAGCTGTACAAAGCCATTATCTGCAGACTGACCCACATAGCTGCTTGACATCATCATCAGGAAGCATTTTGCATGAGTTATTTACAGTGAGTAATCTCATTAAGCACACATTATGTATCGGATGTTTGCTGTCTTTATTGCTTTATTTGTTTTATGGAAAGCTCCAGAAAGTTTCTATGGCAGAAGTGTAGCAGTGCGTAACTTAGAGCAAAATCTTTCTAATGTGGTTATTGAAATTTTCTTTAAGTTGGAACTCTGTATTGGTCTTTATGGCAGCAATGACTTAAAGGTAAACTTTTATAGAAAAACAAATATAGATTTAACTGCTTAAAATCATTGCAACTCATGAGGCTTACGAGCGAAAATTTAAACAAAACCAAATTCTATTCTAATAAACACCATCTAAACAAAGCCATTCTGTTCTAATACTTTTCTGGACACTATATTAAAGTTCTGGTTTAAGAGCTGATTTAGCCAGCCAAATTCTGGCAGTATCAGTGCAGTTTAAAAACAGTGTGCACATCCAAATTCTACAGTATTCCCCAAAGGGGAAGTACTATTGGAGTAGAGCCTTCCTGATAACATATGCATAGCTTGAGGGTGATATCCTGGGGATGTTGCTACTCAAAAGCCATGCTTTCCTAACATGTGAAATTCCATGCTAAGGTCAAACATAAGCAGTTCAGGTGTTCTGAGTTTACGATGGTATACACAAGAACAAAGTTGGCTTCTGCCATTATTTACACCCTGCTGTAACCAGCCAATATGGTTATTATGACTGCATAGAAGTGTTTCATTCTGCAGTAAGGTGAGCTAAATTGTTTTAGTTATTTTTCTTTGCTGCAGCATAAAATGAGGCAGTGATTTTATTTTTTCTTCTTGAAACCAAAAAATGTCCATCATATGAATTAAAAAAAGTGTGTGTGCATAACAGGTGAACTGGGCTCAGGAAGAAGGGAAAAACTGTGACTCGTGGTTCAGTAGCTGATGTCACGATGTTATCTGGAATCTGCATGTTAGCAAAGAGCCTCTTTGTGCTTGGCACTGTGAAAATCTATAAAAGAAACTTGTGGCTGAAGCAGTTGTGGAAGCCAAAGGATAGGAACTGTGCCTTGTTCAGCAGTATTTGGTATGTATCCAATTCATTTGATATGTATCAAAGGGTAGGTTGGACAGAACCTTGGGTGACATGGTTTAGTGTGAGGTGTCCCTGCCCATGGCAGGGGGGTTGGAGCTATATGATCTTAGGGTCCTTTCCAACCTTAACTATTCTGTGATTCTATTTCAGAGGTGCTGAAAGTGAAATTCATCTGTCCAGGTTTATGTTGTTGGAGAGCTACAAGCACCTTTGAGGTGCAGTTCACTTTTAGACTGGTCTTTCAAGTATGAATCAGGCTTTTGAAGAGTGTGCTTGTCTTGATTAATGATAAAGGAGACCCTGACGACCCGCTCTGATACAAGTGTCTGACCTGAAGATATATCTCATGCCAGAGGATTTTCTCAGTGGTGCAGGAGTCTGTGGCAAAGTGGTGACCTATATCAGAGACTCAGCTGTGAGACTTTCTTTCTAGGTTATGCTGAGCAAGCAGTTTATTATAACTGTTCTTTCATAGATAGGTGGAGCTGCCATCGACTTCCAGGCAAAATGCACATGAATACAGGATTGGATCCAGATACAGTCCAAGACATACAGCATCTCACATAACGTAGTAGTATACCAACCACGTTTTTTTCTTAATACCTTGAATAAAAATCTATTTAACTACAGTAGACCATATGTTTTAGTGGCATTCTCATTTGTACTTTTAGATTGCAAGTCCTGTTAGTCATTCAGTACGTACATACTGTGTAATGTCATTTGCACTTACAGGGCTATAGAAATCTAATGGTCTCTCTTTATCACACAGATGGCTGTGAACAGCCATCTTAGTGAATGTGTTCTCCTAAGATTTATTCCTGAGAAGTTCTGAATGTCTCCTGTGAAGTGCTTGGGGGACCTCCCTTTGACCTTGTTGGTATCACTCAGATGCTACAATAAATGAACATGGGAATCCTGCCCTGGGACTGACACAGCTTTTATGTCAGGGAGGTGTTGCTCAGGCATTTCTGAAGGAAGTAATATAAAAACGTTCTTCAAAGGCTGATAGAAATTACTCCTCCCTGTGGAATTCTCATTTCTCTGCTGTTTGGGACCTTTTTTATTACACCTAGGAACAGTAATGAAAATTAAGATTTACATTCAGTTTGTGTACTCTAGCTGTAGAGTAATGAGACAGCCAAGTTGTGTAAGAGCCTCTGGATCCGTAATCTGCACTGCCATCACTGTCTCATTTGAGAGCTGGGTTTCAGGGACAGCTACATTTAAAGGTTACGCATTCTGTATTCTTCTGAATTGTTTATAATGTATGGTGGAAACATCTAAAATAGGATGCTGTATAATTAAAGGAAAAGCAAAACCACAGGAAAGCTGAAGCTTTTCCCCCCACAAATATGTACCATACATATGTATTTTTATACAGACACTTCAGTGCCTCCTTCATCATGCCTGTGGCACCAGCTCTCAAACTTATCCCAGTTGTACCAATCTTTGCTGCATAAATAACTCTCTGTCCCTGTCTCCAGCTAATCTAAACCTGGTGTTCAGATCTACCCCTTTTTCCTGGGCCATCTGCCTCTCAGTCTGACTGCTCTGGTACTCCCTTTGCTATCACCAGGCAGGAATTTCCTGAAGGAATGCTGGGTCTTGAATTATTTTGGGGATGGAAGAAGGGGTAAGGGAGTGCTCTCCCTTATGTTGGTGCTCTCTTTTCACACATAGAATAGCTCTCACATTTTTCTTCTTCCCTGTCATATCCTTACTTCTGAGGTACTTAAAGAGGGATATTCCTGTATGGATAAGCATTTACTAATTTTAAACTGGTTATCATTGTGGAAGAGGTGATAAGAAAAGTAAGCAGTCATAAGTGAGAGCAGTGATTTCTCACAATGGGTAGCCACCTAAAAATACTTAAATGTCATGAGACCCCACTTGCAGCACTGTGTACGGTTCTGGTGTCCTCAACATAAGGAGGACATGGAGGGGTTGAAACAAGTCCAGAGGAGGGCCACGAGGACGATCAGAGGACTGGAGCACCTCCCATATGAAGATAGGCTGAGAAAGTTGGGGCTGTTCAGCCTGGAGAAAAGAAGCTGCTTGGAGACCTCAGAGCAGCTTCCAGTATGTGAAGGGGGCTACAAGGGTGCTTTAGAGGAACTCCTCATTAGGGATTATAGCAATAGGACAAGGGGTAATGGATTTAAACTAAAACAAGGCAAGTTCAGGTTGGGTATAAGGAAGAAGCTCTTTAAGGGTGGTAAGGCACTGGAACTTGCTGCCCAAAGAAGTTGTGAATGCTCCATCCCTGGCAATGTTCAAGGCCAGGCTGGAGTCTTGAGTAACCTGGTCTAGTGGAAGGTGTCCCTGTCCATAGTAGGAGGGTTGGAAATAGATGATCTTATGGTCCTATCCAACCTTAACCTTTTTATGATTATATGACAGTAGCAGAATGTCAATACTGAAGGACAGGAAATAAACCTCAGGAGATTGAACCCAGTCATTTGTTGTTCCAGGAAACACTATCATGAAAACCTAACTCAAGATTCACTAACTTCTACTGTGATCCTCTATTGGTCTCTGGTATTGCATAAATATGATAAGATCAAACCCAAAATACAAAAAGCCACTATATAAACTCTAGTCTCAGTAAAAAAGCCAGATGAGTCATTGAATTTGTAATGTACCTGGATTTGCCCCTTTCTTGTAAAATGAAATTGCATGTCCTGATCTGTTACACCTCTGCATAGTGTAGCCTTTGATTCTAAGCTCATTCCAGCTCACCCTGCTAAAAAGCCTATTTATGTCACATTTGGCATTAGCAGATTGAGCCTTGGATGGTTCATAAAATTTCAGGTTGGCCTAAAGATAGCAGATAGAGCAAAAGTCCCAAAAGACCCTCGCAGCTGATAGAAGTCCATCACTGATGCTTAGAGTGTGGTAAGATGTCAACTACAAAGCAATAACTCTCAGAATATCTTTGCTGCTTCCAGCAATCAGCAATTTAGAGGCTTCTCAAGTTTGAGGTTATGGATGGGCAGCTACTTTTGATAGACCAAAACTCATTAAAACAAGAATTAGATGAATAGAACAAAATTCTACTGTCAGATATAGTAAAGTAAATCTAGATTTGCACCAGGGCACAGTTTGGTTGCTCATTTTCTTTCTTGATAGAAAAATGATTGTACCTTAAAAATTTGAATCCTGATATGGATTTTTTATTATTATTATTATTAAATAAAGAACTGGTTTGATAATAAAATCTTGTGATTTACTTTATCAGTAAAGACTTTTTACTTATCAGGTGTATGCTTATCAGTTTTCTAGTGTAGTATAAAGACTTACTCTACTTGATTATATTCTCATCAGCTATGCATTTTCTCCTGCTTGAGATATGTGCATGTAGAGTGTTGTTAGAGATTTAAGGGGTGATTTAACAGCAGTTTTTTCAGCTACCTTTCATGAAATTCAAATTGCTGCTAACTTTCTGTAACATCAGTTCTATGGAAATTCAGCATCCTCTGCAATAAAAAAAAATGTCTTTGAGCAGATCTTTCATGTTTCTCATATTTATTTTCTGTTGCTTTTTGCCTATAATTTGTTACATTGTGGCTGATATGAAGTTGTGGAGCTCTTCTTGGGGAGTTATTTGCAGTATTACTTTTCCAATTAACAGTATGTCCTTGTGTAAGGCCACTTGTTTCAGTGAAATCAATGGCAAAATCGATTTTGAAATGAAAGTAGAAGGGTCTTCTCCGTTTATCACCTCTGAAAATGAAAACATTTGAATTAGGTTTGTGGATTCATAGCATTCACAGTAGTAGTTTAGCATACTGCATGTTTATTAGGTTCTTAGATGTGCTTAACTGGTGTTAAGCTGTAAATGCCCAGAGAAGAGCTTATTAAACGGTCTATTTACCTAACCAAGCTTGACATCTTTGTTCAGTCACATCTGATTATTTTACCACCTCAAATGGTATTTTGGACATGGAGGTTGGATACTATTTTTTGATTTTACTTTGTGATAATCTAAAGAATCACTGCAGCTTAGTGAGAGAGCGAGTTGTTTTGTGTTCTGGTTCATAGGTAATTAACAGAATTGTCAGCTAATTTCTGAGCCTTTATTACTGGTGAATTTACGTGAAATGCACAGCAGCATGGCTGATTTGAGGCAGAATGGGATTGGGATAAAAGATCTAGGAATTATTCCAAAGGAGCTTCTGAGCTCTGGCTTGCTCTCAAAACACCCTAAGAAAAATCACCCTGTCTGTCCCTTGGTTTATGCCAAGCTAGCTATACAAATACTTGCTGCTTTCCTAAATGTCTTTCAGACCTATTAATGTGTACAGTACTGCGTAACAGTGTGATATGATTTCAGATTCCATGTTTAATTTTCTAAGGCCAGCGGTTTCATGGGTCAGGGTCAGAAACGTTTTATCTTGAAACTGAGGATGAAAAGAAAACTTAACAAAAACCAAATTTTATTGTACTACAGAGCCCCCAAATTTTCAAGTTTTTGGTTTTGTTTTCTTTTGAGGGGGGGAAAGGGGAAACACAGGAGGTAAGAAAACAACTCACTGGTTTGGGAGTTCAGTTTTTGGGTGCAAACCCAAAACATTGGCTTAATAGCATATTTTATAATCTTATTTTAGAGATGAGAATGTTTCTGAAATCCATTCTTCATAGATGCAGCTTGAAGTCATCAAAATGCAAGGTGGTTTAGACTGCTTTGTTTTAAAATAATGTGGCTTAAAAGCATAGAAAAGTGAATGTAAGTTGGTTTCTTTAGCAGATGTTCCACAGCGTTTCATTCAGCCTTTTATTTGGTTGCTTACTACTGCAGTCTTTCTTTATTCTTATTTTTTTGTTTATTCATTGCTATATAAAGATACCGTCACACCTCCAGAAGCCTCAGAGTTCTTTTCCACTCTGTACAGGAGGCAGAAGACCCCAACTGTCACAAAACTGGAAAGGCTGTCTAGTAGCAAATAGCTCCTTGTTCTTGCCACTATGCTCCAAACGGAGAGAGCTACTGTGAAATATGCTCTCGAACTGCCAGTATAAGACAGGTATGCATCACTGGACTACAGAGCCCTGGATCCACATAAGCCAAGACAAAGTTTAAGCTTCCACATCCAAGTAGGCAATTGATAAAGCACATGCTTATTCCTGTCCCTTCCCTTCTTCCTGCTCAGATGTCTCCAGGATTTCAGACACCAGAGTGTTCAGAAATGCATTTCCTCTCCTTTTTGCTGAAGCTTCTTTCATTTCTCCAGGTACAACTTTGCTGCCTTTTGCAGGTAGGATGGAGATGTCCTCTGTCTGAACCTTATTTTTTGCCACTGTTCGTAGCACATTCCTGGAAGGTGGAAATGGGGATTTGAGCTCCAGAATGAAACTTGTGCTGAACTCTGAACAAAATCATTCTCAAAAATACAATTATACTAACATCTCATCCTCCATCCATCTTTTGATGGGGAAGAATAAAGCAATCTTCTCAACTCAAAGGGGCAACTCAGGCATGTGGGTAGGGTTCAACCTACTTCAGCTAAAGGGCTTTAGCTGATGTATCTTAATCTCTTTTAGGTATGTAGGGCCAGCAAGCACCTGCAGTAGGAGGCAGGGAATTTCAGAGATATCCTTCTGTCTCTTTTTTTACAGGCATTCCCCTCTGCTTCTAGCCAACATGCTGCTTTGCAGGAAACAGGACCTCAAGGCCAGATCAGGCAGCTCTTATTGTCACCTTGCTTTCTGGATCTGCAACTAGTTCCGTCGTGGTCTTCTTGGTAGTGTGGCAGAAATGTTGATGACAATATGCATTTGACAATACAGCCACCAGAAGCCCTCTAATGTAGTGACTTTATCAGAATGAAGCCCAGAGAGACACTGGGAAGTAGATCAGTGATTCCACTGAAAATTATAGGCAGAGGTAATGCTTTTGAAGTGAAGCTGACAAGTTTTTCTGTATGTATTTAAGAGGTTTTCTTTTGAGATGCATTACATGCAAAAATCAGGAGCAAACTGCACCTGCAACTACAAACCGGGTGAGCAGCAAGCTGATGTGTGATGGAACCTAGTACCCATCAGTTCAGTGCAAAACAGGACCTTTGCAGGTGGAAGGAAAGAGCTAGGAACTATATTAATTAGATTGGGTTGCCCAGTCAAGTCAATACAGAATAGATAGAAAAGCTAGGTAATTTAAAATAATTTAAGAGGTTTAGCAAACTCTTACCATGCAACTTAACTGAACTCTAGCTCAGTTATTTTCTCCTTTCGAAGTATAGTAATTTGCATTGGAAAAAAACAGTCTGTCTTACAGAGACTGATCATCTCTTTATTCGACAGATTGGTTGTGAGAAAGGATTTAGGTGTCACTGGGAGAGCTCATGAATTAGATTTCAATTCCTTATAAAATAATTGAATTAATACCCGGAGATGAAATCAGTAAAATCTAGAGGGCAATAGAAATTTGAGTAAACAAGCAGCATGATTTTTATAGAGAACAAATCATGCAAGACGAACTTAATTGCTTGTTTTGATAGAATTACTAAATCGTTAGCTGCTGCTTGTATTTTTTTAGAGATAGGCTTTCAAAAACTTCAAGAGCAGTTAGGTCCCCACCTCCCGCTGGTTTTAAGAGCTTGCTGCATTATCTCCTGAAGTTTTAAAGGAAAGTTCATCTTAACTGGCTTGGAGTTTAGTCTTAGTGTATGACTCTTTAGACCCCCAGTAGTGTCTGTGCCCAGATGGATATACATTGAGTTGTGGTAGGATGCTGACATTGCTTCCAGGACTATATTATATGCAGACTTGCTTTATATTTTCATTAATAATCCAGAAGTTAGGATTAAAGCAGCATGCCAGTGGAATATAAAGGCCAAAAGTTCGGTAATCCATAAAAATTAATATGATAATATGGTACTGTAGAACAAAGATTCCCTGCAAAATAGCTTGTCAGTCCTCCTCCAAAACAAACTCTAAAAACTGAAGTAGGACTTTTCATAAGAACAGCAGATCTTCAATACTTCTGGTGGGAAATTCAAATGCCACCTAGGGACAAAAGAGAGATTTAATGACTCTTTTGACGAACATCGCTCAAGAAATGTTATATCTCGCTGAATATTTTTCTGAATTATTTCAAATCATTTAGCTGCTCTGTGGACTGGAGCAAATTAGGGATCAGTAATGCAGATAGATCAAAGAAAGAATATAGCAGCACTGTAGTGCTCACGTCTGACAGCACAACCTTCTGAAACTCTTCTCTGTCGGAAGATTGAAGAGAAGCCACTAATTTTGACAAAGAAATGCAAATCAGTGAGCTCATTTCACCTGTCAGAAATTCCTGGAACTTTAATATGGACATTTTTTCTGCCACTGTATAATTGGGTGCTCTCCAAAGGTGGCATACATTGAATCTGTTCCACTGGAGAAAAACTGAATCACAGTGAATATTTGTAAGAGGTATCTAAAAGGGAGATAGCATGGCTAAAGGAAATGGCAGGAAGCTAATTTGACTGGAGCTAAAAATAGCTGATTCAAAACAGATGTCCTCAGACAGCCAATGGTCAAGTCTGAGGAGATGCAAAGAAAATAGAAAGGAGGTAGTTCTGGAATGTGCTCTAGGGAAGCAGGAAAAGTCTGGTAGAGGGCCATGGGATTGAACTGGAACCAGTCAGTCAGATATACCTATAGTGGTAGCATAAGGAATGGGGTGTAGAAAAGAAGAAGTTTTTGAATGGTAAGAAGCAAATGGGTACTGATTGAGTGAGTGGTGAAGAAACTTGCATGTCAGTACATCAACAGTTGGGTTCTATTGCTTGACAGCCATCTAGGAGTTAAAGGGGAAAAAAGAAGGTGTTTGTAAGAACCATGGAAACATTGGCAGTACGCTGGGAGCAAATTAAACTACATATAAAAAAAACTCCAAACGACCAAAAAGACAACAAAAGCCTCCACAAAATATTCAGGCTGTGGTTCTTATAGAGTCCTATTTTTGGTAAAATTAAAATGGATGAAATCATGAATTTAATGGAGTCAGTGTGAATTCAGATCGGTGAGGGCAGTAATGATACTACAACTTCAAATGCTTTAATGGCAAATAAAATAAAGGAGGATGACACATTTAAGGCTCATCTTCAGTGAATGTAGACCTTGAATTGCATGTCTTATTCTTCATGCTTCTAGTCAAGAGAAAGTTAAAGAGCTACATATAGTTTTGTTTTAAAGGATCAATAGAGTCCAAATGAATTAATCTCTATCAGTATCATTTTCTCAATAAGCTGTATTTTGAAGATGATGTTTATCAGCTGCCAGTCATTGAGATCATAGATATAAATCTGAGTCATTCAGTTAAACCTGTGTTAGCTTTAAAAGTGGCCCAAAAGAGTAAATTGCAGTAAACATTTTCATCCTCTGTGTGTATAATAAGAAAAAATAAAAAAAAAAAAAACAAAAAAACAAAAAAACCAAACAAACAAAAAAGCCAATAACAACTCCAAACAACCCCCCAAAAACCTGAGGACATAAAACAGGGCTTCTTATAAATTAAAAAGTAAACCTATGTGAAATTACTTTTTTAATACTCATTGAGGATTTAAAGCCTGTTTTTGTGTACCTGTGGTCAGGATTGTATTACTATGTTCCTGTTACTTTATATTAATCAACATTTAATTTCACTATGGATAGAGCTGGATGCCTTTACTTGCCCTACTGTGTCTGAAACATCCATGTAGGAGGGCTCAAGGAGACAGTATATAGCTCTTTTCTAGAGAGGTAGCTGGGTGAGAAAGGGTACCTGAAAGCATGGAAAATGACACAAGCACATTTTTGCTATTGTGGATAACTCAATATCCCCATCAAACCTTGTCAGCTCTCTGTTCCCCTCTTTTTTAAATGATTTATGACTATTTTGAGTTATATAGGCAGCAGTAGAGAATCTTAACGGAATTCACTGAAAGCTTCATTCTACAATGAAAAAGTGCTTTTTTTTCCTATCCTTTATTTTCAATTCTTGTCAAGCTGTTAATTCAGTGGAGGATCTGTCCTCTTACCTCCTGAGAACATAATTTCTTTAAGAGACTTTGGTAAAAGATCATTTTAAAGTTTTTTGAAATCCAAGCAGAATAATCAACCTCATCCGTATGCTTTCCTCCTTTGAAAGAATAGACTTCAAAAGTCTGTGAACAATGTCTTCCATATGTTAAATCCAGCTTGATTTGTCTCTATTTTGTCACATCTTTGTACTCCATCTACTAATTTATTCTTTTGTATAGTTTCTACCCTTTTAACCAGAACAGAACACAGATTGTGTACTCTGTACTTCCTTAGATCCATCCAAAACCCTTTAAAAGTTGATGCTACAGCATCAACTTGCCAATTTGCAGCTCTCTTACCACAAAGGATGAGTTAAATGATGGGTTAGTTAAAACTTTACTGTGTCATATTTGAGTTTCTTCAAAACTCTTGTGTGAAGGCTTGCTTGACATGCTGCTGCCTGTAGATGTCTTAAAATCTTTACTGCCAGCACCGCAATCGAAGATAGTTCTTAACTGTGACATGTAAAGAAATATGCAAAAGGGATTGAAGAGTTTTGGAAAAAGCATTAACCATCACCACTGACAATCAGTTTTAGGCACTTCTGAAATAACAGATTACAAAAAAGTGTTGGTTTTTTTGTTTATTTTTTTCTAATAATGAAAGATTGAATACATTTTGTCTTACTGAAATGGATAAAGACTATAATAAAAAGCATACTAACCAGGCACATAACTGAAGTCAGATTAATTTTTGGGTAATATATAGGAGGGTAAATAAAGAGAAGTAGTAAACAGCCAACACATGGAATTAAAGGCTGCAGAAGATCAAAGAAGTGAGTGTACAGTTGTGACAGAAAATAGCATTGGTATAAGTGCTAATGCCCAGATTCTGCTATTTGGTGTGAATATGTATGTTCATGTCTGCCTGGGTTAATTGCACATATTCATGTCCCCAGGAATGATGAAAACGCAATTAAATTGCAGTATTTTTTTTTTTTCAGAGTGCTCTCTTATGCTATAAAAACTTTGATTTTCCATTTATTTCCACAATTGTACCTTTTACTGAAGGATGATAGCTACACATACAATTAGCACACCGAGACATTCACTGAGTTACTCTTGCACTCTTACACTCTTGGGATCCTGAACCTCCCCTTGAACCTCTCTCTCTGGTGTATACAAATCGTATCCACCTTGTAAGAGTACTATTTTTTTTTTTGTCTACTCATGTGCTGAGTGCTGGATGCAAAAGAAGTTCTTCTCTGTGAGGATGCTGAGGCGCTGGCACAAAGTGCCCAGAGAAGCTGCGGCTGCCCCATCCCTGGCAGCGTTCAACCAGGTTGGATGGGGCTTGGAGCAAGCTGCTCTAGTGGAAGATGTCCCTGCCCATGGCGGGGGGTTGAAACTGGAGGAGCTTTAAAAGTCTTTTCCAATGCAAACCATTCTATGATTCTGTGATTGCCTGAAGATGCGCACGTTTTTTATGCCAATATATGCTAATATTATAGTATCATTCTTGAAAGCAGCCTATTTGAAATTTCTATACAGAGGGATAAAGTAAATGCATAAAGACTAGTTCTGCATGTAGGTACAGAGAAAGGATATTGGTAGTGAGGGCTGTATGATAACTCATGGTTCTGGCGATTAGCTTGGTGATCTTACACTTAGAGGTGTTATGGTGGAAGGATGCTCATTTTCCTCAGATGTTGTATCAGTTAATTTTAAGCTCTGTCAGTTTGTCTTGAAGTGCTGCAGCAGTGTCCAATGAGACCTGAGCACATGTGGAGTTATGGTACCACTTGCTGATCCCATTGCTCCTAACGTGTTCAGATTTGGTACAGGTCCTCTGCTAAGGCATCTCTCTTGACTCCATCTCTGACATTCCTTCCTCTATGTTTGTGCAGATTCTATACCAACTTTTAACTAGAAGTGGATTTTATTTCTGTTTATATAGGTGGTCCCATACATTATATTTAGTAGGAATGGAATCCACTGTTATCCTGTACTCTGTTTGACATAATGAAAATAGAGCTGAGGGTAATTTCAAGGCCTGTTTCCAGTTTCAAAGATGTTTCACTTCAGTGAAGGGAGAATTCACTTGATTCGTAAGGTGAAAAGATGCAGTAGGTAGTCAGGAAGATCATAAAGGAGAAATGATAGTAGAGAGGAAGGAAACAGTAACGTTACAAGTGTCTGAAGTGCAGGCATGCTCCTGTTGTTAGTTGCTGATGGCATCTGCAGCTTTACAAATACTAGACAATTTAATGGCTGCGTAAAAACTATCTTTTACCCTGCATTTTATTAGCCTAGCCTCCCGCTGACATTTCCACTGGAGGATGTATTTTTTCATAATTTTATCTAGGAAAGGTCATTAAAAATTGTGGTCCTTTCTCATTCAGAGCGTTTTTCATCCTTAAGTAAAAATGATATGCTGGTTAAACATGCCTATTGCAGGGCACTCTGCTGAGTCTCTTGTATATGATCTGCTTAAGTGATTTGGTTTCCCTGAAGTCAGATGTACATTTAGGATCTTTTCTGTAAGAAATATGGATGTATGAGAAGATGTAAAATAGATTGTAACTGTGTAGTTACTGGTATTTAAAGTATGGATTGGCTCAAAATAGAATGTTACAGGAAACGTTGCTATTTACAGATGTGAAATATTAGTGTGGTAATAAAAGTTTGGAGAGCTTTTGCACCTGGAGACTCATTATACAGAATTAAATCTCTACATGAACTCATTCATGATCAAAATTCATAGAAACATGAGTCAAATTTGGCTAGAGTGAAGTAAAGATCAAATACTGGATCCATACTAGAGTGAGACTGGGGGAAATTGTGCTTCTATGAACAGGGAAACTTTTAATGGCCCATTTATTTGCAGAGAACATCTTCTTGATGGCAAGTAAAAGAGAAAAAAATGGAAGCATCGTTACTAAGTCATTGAGAATAGACCCACAATCAATCCTTTTACCATTAAGAAGCTTGTTAGATAAAATTGCAAAAATAAGATGCAACCAAAGCCTGCTAAATTCCAGCATTTGTATGAGTGAATAGTTCTTGGGTACTTCTGTTTTCTATAATATGCATGGTTGCCTGCTTTATAAGCATTGTTGCTAATATTGAAAACTTATGTAAGACTGATCTTTCAGATTTGTCTAATGGTGTGTCTTCTACAACTTCTTCCTGATTCTAATATTCATCACTGTCCTGGCAGTTCTCCCCAATTACTCAGCCAACATTTCTCCTTGCCTGGTTCCTGAACCCCCACTTAAATCGCTTTGCTTGCCACATATTCTATATCGGGTAGCTGATTATTATATCTGTTGAACCCTGTTTAAATGTCATATAGAAGTAAATCTGCATGCACTTGTGAATGTACGATTCTCCTTTTTTATTAAAGTTGGGTTTGATTTGTATTGTTTTTTTTTTTTTTCCTGGTGGGCAATGAACTTAGATAGGGAATGGTTCTATTCATGATAGAATGACTCATATCAGTTTGTCACCTCATACTTTTTCATGAAGGAGAGTGCTTCAGAAAGAAATATATTTTTATTTATCTGCTTATCTGTTTCTTGTGGTTTTTCTCCAGAAGTTAATTACATTGATCATATAGTTTTTTTCATGCTTCATTCATTAGAATTCTTGTAAAATTGGGCTTGGAATGTCTTTTTGGAACGCTGTATGCTTCGATCTGCCTGTTGCCTGTGAGAAGAAGGCTGTCACTTTTTGATGGCAGCCTGAAAAGCATGTGCAATGAGTGATGTGAGTATTCAGTCCAAATTGTTATTCATTGTATATCAGTGCTTCACACTTACATGTATATGTAAACAGTGTTCTGAAAAAATTTGAAGGTTTTCTCAGAAAGATGGGATTATTACTTACATAGTATTGAGAAAAAAAAATCCCTGCAGCACATTTGAGACTCAATGGTCAGATTCCATCTATTTTACAGAGATGGCACTTGTGTGGTCTTCAGCACAGACAAAACACTAAATAAGTAATCCTTTGTGTACATTACATATGGAAATGTACCAGATATTCTTTTTAACTGGCTTACTTAATGTCCTAGTAAGGGTTAAGCCCTGGAATACAGGAGAGTATGTTGTCATGGACACGTAGCCAACACTAGTCTATAGATCTTGAAGAAGTTGCAAGGAGAAGTCTAAGACATACATAAACATAGCAAAACTTGTTTGATAGACAGAAAGGGTCTTTTCATTATTAATAGATTTTTTAAATCATCATTTCCTGGAATGGCTGTAATAGCCTTTACTTCCGTGCAGAGCACTCAGAAGACCTTGTAAATCCTTTGTGTAAAAAATTGCATGTAGGACATGTCAGTAGAAGCAGGATTAGACCTATTGGCTCCTGGGTCTCATTTACATGCTCAAATACTGGAAACCACTCTTCCTTAATGATGACACTCTATTCAACCCTTACGGAGTCCTTTCCAAACTTGCTGAACCTCTCTGTGTGTGAAGCAGTTTCAGGAGTTCTGCTCATTCTCATGAAAGTAAGCTAAATGAAGTTTTCCAAACTTTAGATTAGCCATGTAATGTACCATGACTCATGAAGAGTACACATTCTGTCCTGCTATTCCATAACTTATTAGTGAGCCAGTCTGGGTTTCAGAGCCTTCCTGGGACACTAACTTCTGCCAGGGAAAACAAAGTGGGGATTTTGAAGGGACTGAAAGATGAGAGCTTGCTTATCACTAAAGCCAGGAAATAGGAAATGAAAAGCCAAAAATGTGTTCGGGACTGGAAGTAAAATAAAACTTTCCTCACCCTCTTTACCTTTTCTCCCAAAGACTATCAAAACAGCCTTTAAAATAGTTAACCAGATGTGGCTAACCATATTAATTTGAATTCCCTGCATAGTCATTACTGCTGTCTGTAAAATTCTGTCTCTTTTATTGATCTGGAAAGCGCTCCCTTGTCTCGTCTAGCATACCACAGAAGAGGACAGAATGTTCTCCTAGATATATGAAGAAGAAGTGTTTGACAGAAATGATACACAGTGCTGTTCCTGTCAGTAGGAGACAGGCAGGTCATGTGCCTTATTTTTTTCCATAGGAAGATGCTGTTAGGTTCATTAATTGTTCAGGAGCATAGGCTCTCACTCAGAGGTAAGTTTGGAAACTTGGGATCTTCATGTCTCTGCTCTGGTAACACCACATGCATTCCTCTGTGTTTGTTACTATAGTCATTATAAATCAAGAGGTATGAAAAAGTTCTTGCATAGACTTTTATCCCTGTTCCATTCTGATTAGTGCAGAAGTACCTGTAGAGTATGGGTTGCCATCCAGAGCCCCAAATACACATTACCTTGAGTTTCCTTCACTACACTGCTCCCCAACAGTTTTCAAAGGTGAATTCAGTGAGTTATTTGAGAAAATGTTGTAGGCAGGGTTGGGAGAAAGAAAGGGTAGCCAGGATTTCCCTGATACAGAGAAGTCCCCTTATCATTCCATTCAGCTTAATCAGGCATATTCTATAGCTGTTACCAGGGCAGGAGAAAGATGCTAGAGAGAGTGTTGCTTTTGCTGACATGTAACCTGGAGGCACAGGATTCTCCTGGAGGCTTGGAGATATTTGAGAATTTGTGAAGGTTGGGGGCTATCAGAAAGGCAGGAGGCTATTGTCACCCCCATGCACAAAAAGGGCTCAAAGGAGGATTCAGGAAATTAAAGGCCCATAAGTTTTGCTTCCATTCTTCGGAAAGTTATGGAACAAATCCTCTTGGAAACTATCACAAGGCAAATGAAGCGGGTTATTGAGAAAAGCCAGCATGGATTTACCAAGAGCAAAACATGCCTGACAAACCTGATTGCCTTCTACAACAAAGTAATCTGAGATTCTGACTGGACACAAGAGGAAAATTCTTCACAAAGGAAACTAAACCACAGGAAAAATCTCCTCAGGGAAGTGGTGGATTCCCTAACATTGGACACTTTTAACATTTGGCTGGACAGCAACCTGGGCCATCTAGTCTAAGTCATGCTTTCCTTTGGCAGGTTGGACCACATGATCCTTGAGGTTCCTTTTAACCTTGTATTGTATGATTCTATGATAATCTCCTTCATGCTAGACACATCAATCACTTTCACTGTAATATCTAGGTGACATATAAGAGGAAACACTGCTGGTTTTGCTTCTAGACCTCTTAAAAAGTGAAAACGATGGGTCAGTCAAAGTGGGTGTACAGAAAAAATGATTTAAACACTAGTTCCAGAAGGGGAGATGCCAGCTCTGAATCTCAGTCTAAGCTGGACTTCTAAGGGAAACTTAAATCTCAGGGAATGTGAATGTTTGAGCACAACCTTTATAGAGCATATTGCCCTTTCTGGTTTCTTCTTGCTCAGCACATTTGTTACTGTGGCTCCAGCCTCGGGTTCTTCATTTCCTGATCACACCTTGTGAATCAGGTGTCTAATTCTGATTTTGAGGAATCCAAGGTCTGAGGCCATGGTTGTGGCAATGTTGAGGGTCACCAGGCACTTTCTTTTTCACAGGTATTTTTTATGGTATCACTCCCACTGCATAAGCTGGCATTAACAGAAGAATGCAAAAGTAAAACCCAAAGCAACTCAAAATAGTTCTGTGTATCAGTAGACATATAAATTATTAATCCAAGCTTGAATTTTAATGAACAAGGATGCCATCTACTCATTAGTTTAGAAGCCAAAAATATCCACCACTTACTCGTTGACTCTGGGCTGTCTTTTGTTCCAGATATTCCATTTCCCAGACAGAAGATATTAAATGTCAGTGTTTGACAGGCAATATTTTTGTTTCTGTACCAATAAGTAATGCAGATCAGCAGTTACTGTAAGGGTTGACTGTGTTCCAGACAGAAGGTTCTTATTCATAGTCCCACTCTGTGGTATAGTGAAATGAGTTGCAACATGATGTGATATAATGTTTAAAGTGTCTAGCCTACCAGCCAGGGTGCTAGAGGAGAGCTCAAGTTTGAAGACAGTATTGTAGTCTGACAGATCCTTGCCCACAATATCATTTGGAGAGTAGGAAAATCTTCAGCATCTTCTCTTTCAGTAGCCTGAGAACAGGATGATGAGCGTCTGTACAAAGTGCATTGCAGATGGCCATGGATAACCTTGTCCTGGCTGAAATAAGTGTCAATATTTTCTTTGTCTTCAGTTAGAGCAGGATATTACCTCCTGACTTAGTTTCTTGTTCGAGTCATTCTAAGTATAGTTTCCTTAGGGCACCTGAGCCAGTTTGCCCTGCACCAGAAAAATGACTGTGATTTTCTTTCCATGGTGCCATCCATCCTGGCTTATTTAGCACATGAGTAAAAGTTGTACAGGTAGAAAAGTGTTCTAAGGTGAGGCTGACAATCTTGCACAATGTGCTGTGTTTTATTAATCAGACTTGCATGAATTTCTGACAACCTAAATGTTTCATTTTTTAAAAATGGAAAAAATCTGTTGTGGGTAAAACAGGCTTGCCAAGGGAGCAGAGGCTGCTTCCTGCTAGCTGCAGACTCACTGAGTTACAGGAAGAAAAATTACACCTAGGGTTTATTTCATCTTCTGTGTAGAACAGAGACAGGGGGGCAATCATTATTTTGTATATACATAGTTATGTGGAAAAGTATATAATAGACAAAGCAATGGAGAAGTGATCTTGCACCCTTGTAAATTCATTCCAGTCACTGAGATCTAAAAAGTTTAATTTGCTTCTGAAATGGAAATTTAAGGTAAGTTTGCGTCTAGCATATTCAGCTAATTGGGGAAATATACTTTGTTCTTGGAATCTTTTTATTATACCTAAGACATTTAAAACCACTAGTTACTGTGTTTGATTGAGGTACCCCCATAAAACACAATTAAAAAGGTTATTATTGCAAATGATGTGGCATAAAAGTGTAACAGGTTGGTTTGGGGCTAAAGAGTGATGGGCTGAGTCATTCCTGCCCTAGGCCATGCTGGAATTATGAAAAAATTGAAAGATTGATGGGTAGAAAAGGACAAGGCATTTTGAAAAGCTTCATGAATTTGGTGAATAAAGGGAATGGAAAGGGCAGAAAATGTGATAGTAGTCAGAAAAAGGATGGGAATTAGAAATGAAACGATAGAGGGTAGAGGGGCAGGGAACAAGATGTTAGTATAAATAGTTGAAATCTCTTGGGAAGAAATATCTGTCATCTTGTTATAGCCTTACAAATTGACGCTTCTATCACAGTTACTGTCACTGATGTTCTGCAAATGTTCTGCTGCAAAAAATGTTAAAAGGCATACAGATGAAAATGTCGCTTTTTAAGTGCAAGTAATGATACCGAAGTTCAACTTCTAACTGCTTACAAATCCCAAGTCTTAGTTCTCTGTAAGTTACAACCTAAATATTTATTACTTTGTGATTAATTTTGAAGCCCTAATGTATCAAAGTAATTGCAGGAATGGATCCTAAGCTTAAGCACTCCCCAGGTCTTCCCATTATAAGACCACGTTTTCAGATGGTTTTAACTCTAATACTTCCTGTGATGAATGCCTTAAATAAAATTTCAGTGTTAGAGGATCTGCTGGTGAGTATGGTATTGTCCTTTCTGAAAGGAGGTTTGCAAGTGAGTACTGCATAGAAACAGTTGATTGCAGGGAAACATGGATTTGGTAATCATCTAATATATTAATATTTGACTGTGCAGCCTTTCTGTGTTCTTTTCCCATTAGTCCAGTGTAATATTCATACCTTTATTAACTAACAACTCTTCTGTGCAATTCAGAAGGCAGTAGTTTCTTTTTCCATCACGTTAGTAGATTAAAGATGAAAAGGTGGCTGTTTCAAAAGCAGTTTTGCTACCTAGTGTAGCCTTTACCTCAATGAAATTAAGATCTACTGCTGGAACTGGGGAGAAATTTTATGTGCAGTGAGGTCAGAAAACTTATCAAAGAATTTCCATTTACTGCATGATTGCATTAAAATGGTCTAAAAGTCATCTCCATACTAGGTGTATTAAAATACATCTGAATACTGAATACCTTTCTATCTGGCTATCTGATCACGTAGGTTCATATTTCCATTATGGAAAGCAAATTAGACAATGCATTTCAGCGTTGGCTATTTCATGTTTCAGATCATCAGCTCATTTCCTCACTGACTGTTCTCAAGTCAAACACAGTCAAAAATTTTATTGCTCAGATTTACAAGCAAGAGTTTTTTCTGGAGCTGCATCATTTTCATCTATACATTTGTAACATGTCAACCATCCCCATCTCAATTATTCATCTGATTGCATGTAGTTCTATTTCAAGATGAAAGGGATATATCAACAATTTATTTTAATACTGCTTCTCTCTAACAGACTCTCAGAAGCATAGATTTCTATTAATTATTACAAAAAGGGCAACATGCTTTTCAATTCAACAAAGTATGCATAGATAGTGCGTATACATAGGTTGTGTCAATTGCCATTACGTGTTCTCAGCTAGATAGCTTTGAAGACGCAAAACAAGAGCTGACAGCATACAAAGTGTGAAAACTGTTTTGTTTCAGATAGGACAAAGTAGAAGAAAAAAATCACTGTCAGTTATTATCAGTGATTTTTACGTTTCTGCTAGAACAGAAAATAAGCACCGTTACAGGGTTATGCTGATCTTTCATTTTGTTTGCTTGAAGTGAGCTTGAATTCTATTGATAAATTATCCTTTTGAATATCCTGAAGTCTGTATACAGTGAACATCCATAATGCAGCATATTAGAGCAAGAACAGTTTGGAGCATTTACATTGAGAAAGGATTGCCAGAGGGAATGAATCCAAATGGCACTAAAATAGCAAAGCTCTCAGGAAACTTAGTGCTATAGAAGAGAAGTTATTTTGCATTCCAGGCTATGTACTGATCCTAGATGCTATCAAAAAGCTGGAAAAGAAGGAATATAAAAATCCAGCAAAAATATAGATTTGGTACTTAAATTAATTGGAAAAACATGGTGAGACATCGTGCTGTGACTTAATATTTTTTTAACCTACTCCATGACTTCTAACTCCAGAAAGTAGACTGAATCATAGAATCACAGAATAGTTAGGATCGGAAAGGACCTTAAGATCATCTAGTTCCAACCCCCTTGCCAGGGGCAGGGACACCTCCCACTAAACCATGCCACCCA
>JASSUY010019823.1:0-18587 GCA_032466535.1 Forpus xanthops
GTGAAGATGTCCCTGCCCATGACAGGGTGTGGGAACTGGAGGATCTTTAAGGTCCCTTCCAACCCAAACCATTCTATGTAAGATTGACTTTTATGTAGGTTACTTTGTTCAAAGCCCTGCTACTTAAAAAGCTTTATGGCATGAAAATTCAGGAGCAAAATGTAAGGTCTTTGATCCACAGTGTCTCTTCCTCATTGTCTTCCTAAACTGCCATTTGGTGGAGTCTCTGACAGGCATTTTTTTTAATTAATATTTTTAAATCCTTTGAAAAACCAGAGCAAAAATGATGTCATCAGATTACTTCTCTTAGGTCATCCTTTTAATTGAAATAGCCTACTAAACACACATACCAGTCCCCCCAAAACAGATAACTAACGTTCAGTTGCACACAAATGTAGATCACTTAATATGCAGTTCTGACGTATTCAGAGACAGATCATGAATAAATATTTGACTCCTCGCTAATCAGACAGAAATGACTCTGAACACTGTTTTTGACAGTGTTTTGTCATGCTGCCAGTAGAGAAAAGAAAAAAAGGAAGGCGAGACAGCTATCCAAAACAGTAGGTGTAATACCATATCTCTGATACATCATTCACAGTGTTTGCTCTGATAAAGCAAATGTATAGAGTGGATTATATGTTTTGTCACCAAATGGGAATGGGGAAGGGATTCTGCATTGATGACACTTGTAAGCACTTTACCAAACTCATAATTTTACAACAAGCATTAAATCTGCATAAATTTCACAGTCTATGTAAAAGGGAAAGAATGCATATTGTGTTGCTTAGCAATGGCTTGATTGACTATATGGCTACTATGTGAACTTCTTGCATCTCAGTATCTGGACTGAACAATTTCCTCCTTGTTTTTGCCCTTTGAAGGTCGTTTACTCAAAGTGAGTAGGAGCTTATGTGCAGAACAGTTGGTAATGAAGCCTGTTAGAGGAGAATAGACAAGAAATTCCCTGAACTTAGTGACAAGGGGATGGTGTATCCTCAGGCTTCCAGCAGGTTGTATGCACCATCTTCCTAACTGTCCTGGTATTGTACTAGCTGTAAGTACAGACCAGGTTCATGCACTGCTGTTTGCCTCACTGTATATGCATTTGGTTTGAGCACCAGCAACATGTGCATGATAGACTTGTAGTCAGCATACCAGTTCTCTGTGCTAGAAATGGAGGTGTTGCCTCCTGTACCTTGAAGGCAAAAATCGGAAACTGAGAGGCATCAGCAGAGCTCCTCAACATGCTCCTGCAGAGATGAGCATTTCTAAGGAATTATTCACAAAATGAATTTTGGCAACTGAATTGTTAGTTTGTTTCTAAAAAGACAGATGCCATGTATTTTTATTGCCAAAAAATTATCATTGACTCCTATGGGTAGTTCAGGACTGGGATGGGAAAATTGTCTATCGCCTTTTCTTTTTTATTGGGATAATGGTGTGATAAATATTAGATTAAAAATATAGTAAGTAAAATGATATAAATGCTTATTTTCCTCTGCTGAGAAGCTGAAACTAAACAAAATAAAGTTTAAAATGGAAAATATAATGACAATCCAGGAGCTATCAATGTTTTTATTATTATACTTTTTATTTGAGGGTGCTCTTGAGTATGGAGCTCTCTGTTAATACTGACAAGGGGAGACTTAGTAAATACGTGAAAGTTCTTTCTCTTCAACAGCTGCAAGTGCTTGAATGGGAAGCATGAACAGTAGATTTTATGGTGACTTTGTGCTATTTGTCTTCAAGTGTTTAGGATTAGAGATATTTTTTGTCAATTAACAATCCTGATGTATATGCATTAAGCTGTTTTTTCTGAGAAGTGAGATGGTTGTGAAATTTGGAGAGCAGATCTGTCTTCTAAGTTTTGAGCTTTTAATTTTCCTGTTTTAAAGGTATGGTCAGTTTATTTTAAGGGAAAACAATGGGGTTTTATTATGAAACATAATGGGAATATTTTGTTTGCTAAACTTTCCAGTTTGAAACAGTAACAAGTAGATAAAGACAATCTCAACTTTATCTAATTCTCTGGAAAATTGGAACTAAACTAGGATTTTTGATAGGACTTGGAGTAGCTCTGCTTGCATGGGTCTGATTGCATGACAAAAAGCAAAGTGCTTCCCATTGATCGTTTCAGCAAGGGCTCTCCTTTTCTTCCCACTGTTTCATTCTGAAGCACAGTACCAGAGAAAGGGAAATACTGAGGAAGCTGCAACTAGGAGCAGGAATTGCTTGGCAGAGACCTAAACTTTCAGGCCCTGATTGTGCAAAGAAACATGTGTTGCTATCAGAATAGTCAGCTTGCTGTGGTCCAGATGGAGCTCTCTCTGCAAACAGCACTCAAGGTGAAGTGGAATAGGTCACTGAACTTCCCCTTTTGCTGCACCAGGAAAGCTGTTATGCCTTACAGCATATTTCTGGAGGATTTCAAAAGGAGGTTTTGCTATCTTTGGGGTAGGGAGTGTACAGCATCCTCTACATCAAGATTTCCATCAGTAGGAAAGTTTTGTTGACATCTGCAGGCAATAGATCAGATCCTTAAAGCACCCGGTCTTCCTGTTCTTTAAACTGAGCATTAAAAACCTCTTTCTCACTTGATGTGCAGGGGGCAGAAAGCTTGCAGTGTGGAGAAAAATCCGTGGGTGAAGTATGCCAGTGTGGTTACAGTGTCTCTTTTGTAGAGTACAAAGAGGCAGCAGCTCGCACTCATCCCCATTCTGCAGTGGGGCTGTGTTCTGCAGGAACAATCAGGAATACTTTCTCTGTTTTTGGTGCCTGTTTTAGACTGCACTTCTGCCAGTTAGGTAACGCTGAGGAAACTGAGAGAGATGACAGCAAGATTCGTGCACAGATTTTCCTTCCCCACCTCTCCTGTGTAGGATTCTCTAAACAGCTCCTTTGTTAACAGGGCCAGATGAACGGTGAGTCCTTGTCCGATGCTGCTTGCTTGGTATGTCTTGCTGCTTCTTAGCACATCGTGTTGCTTCTGCAGCTCTGCCTTGTTTCACAGACCTTTACAGGAGCTGGTGACTAACCTGTGTTCCCATCTCAGCTGCTGTCCTCACCTCATCACGCCAGTGCCAAGAGAAGACTTGCTCCCTTCTATTTTATAATTGTTCATCTGATACAATTATGGAAAAGAGAGATTGTTGAGTGCATCTCCCTTTGCTCTCACAGAGAGCCATCAGTAGCGGCTTCCAAAGCCTGCATGGAGGCTGCCCCTGAAGCAACATCAGTTTCATCCTCTCCTTGCCCAGGAGCAGATCCTTCTTTGGGTCTCATCCAAGGTCCTCCGGAGCTGATGGAAGGGCTGTCTCTTGAATTTGGCTGCCTTTGAATCAGGCTGTTCCTCGTCTTGTTACTTAACAGCAGGCTCCTTTCCCAGCTAACTCAAAGTGGGTTCTCATGTGGAAAAACTGAAAATCAAGCAAAATGAGTTCACTTGGCTTTTTTTTTCCTAATTCTTTTCCTGTGACCAGGGTCCTTGTTCTTGCAGTTGCACCGTAGAGAGCTCAGTCACACAGATCTCTTCCAAAACTTAACTCATGGTCTCTATGTTGATTTATTGCTGTGAGCATAGACAACCGCATGTGAGGAAGGGTGTCTGGTATGCTGTGTGTGTAAGACACATTGTGTGCCAGTCATACTTCCCCCTGGGTCATGTGTTTTTCACGATGTGGTTAATCACTGACTGTGGCTCTTGAGAAGTTTACTCATTTCTTTGTGAGTTCTGTCATTGGCTTATGGAAGTAGTTTACTTAGAGAAGTCTATTTAATGACTGTTTTATTCTTTCTTGTTGGAGAAACCTTTCTATCTCAAGACCAGTGATTGTACTCCTGTTTAGCATTCGTATTAACCCCCCATATTAGTAAAGCTGGGGTGATAGGAAGTCCCTAGAGTATGAAGGTGACTGTTCACCCTTCAGGGGTAAAGTTTTGCACTGGAGATTGGGAAGCTCAACAGCATGTCCCTGTTTATTGGCTTTGAGGTTTTCTTTGCACATGGTGGGTACAGAAATATCTCTTCCAAGTCTATCTGCATTAATGAAACCAGACTTAAAGCATATTCTTCATGTGTTTTGCATGTTAAGAAAGTATTGCTTTCACTGTTATGTGGAACATGGATGAGTGTTTGCATCATTTTGGATAATGTGGTTCTAAAATATTTCTGGAGTAGCCCTGAATTGGAACCTAAAATCAAGTCCAACTTGCAGGTTTCATTAGGAAATACTCTGGGTAATGAATTTTTTATGCATAGTTTCCATTGATCCTACACGACTGAGAGCAAGAAGAAACAATGCTTTGATAAGCTTCTGTATGTCGCTGTGCCAGCAGCTGATCTTTGCTGCTTTTGCATGTTGTGACTGACTGCTAATGAAATAACTGGGATCAGTGTTTCATTTAAATTTTCTCTTCTTCTGCAGTGTGACAAAATCAAGCAAGAACGAGATGAAGCTGTCAAAAAGCTGGAGGAGTTTCAGAAAAGTAAGCTGATTGTGTTAGTGGGGTTATTTTTGTATAGAGAGTACTCTACAGCAGTGCTAAGAAGGCTGAGATTCAGGTCCATGTGCTGTTTATCTGTCAAAGCCTTGTGTTAAGGAGCTAATCCAGAGAGACTTTAACTGTTGTCAGGTGAACTGCTGTCACAGCATTTATGTGCTCTGACACAGGGAGCCATGTAGCCATTCTTGGGGTGCAGAGTATTGAAAATACAGCTAGAAATGCATCCCTGTCTCACCTGGATTCTGCAAGTGACATGTTTGGATGGAGTGGGATTTGACCCATTGCTGAGATTGTGTCCCTGCCCATGGCAGGGGGAGTGGAACTAGATGATCTTCAGGTCGTTTCCAACCCTAACTGTTCTATGATTGCTAATGATAGTAATAATGGTATTTTTTTTTCATGAATGGTTTTATCCAAAATACCAATAAAGACATTAAGGATGAACTACTGTCTCTTGATCATTTGTAGTGCAAGTTAGATCTTGTCTGGGCTGTGAGAATTTCAATATTCAGTTTTACACTTTTATAGTAATGGTTCTCTAGAAACCATATGGTGTCTGGAAGCAACAAAGCACATCTAATGGGAGTGGAAGTATCCTAGTGGAACAGCTCCTTAGAAGAGACAGTTACAATGAGATTGTGGTCTGTGATGTCTGGTTTGTGCCAGTACCATGAACTGCACCATGAAGCATCAGAAATGAGGTTGAAGTTAATGCAAGAGAAGGAAATCACATGATATGTTTTTTTGTGTGACTGTTAATAGAGGAATTTACTCGCTTCTATTTTATGATTGTTCAGCTGATACGATTATGGCTAAAATCAACAGGAATCATCTGTGATCTTCGGTAACTGTTCTGTGAGGCAAGAATGATCTCCAAGAAGTCTGATTCCTCTGGAATTGTTTTGTTTTTGCTATGACAGGAGGAATACGAGAGTGTGGGAGGAAATGTCAAGTAGTTAAGACTTAAAATTTGAAGTTATATTTGATGTTGTAAAATTTTATAGGTTTCTTTTATCTTCCTTTCATATTTTCAAAGGACATACCTTGTAAACATAGTGATAAAATGCCAGGAATATTAGGATTTTAAGGCAATAATAGAGCCCATTATTTAAACGACAATATAAAAGGCAATTATATTGATGAAGAGCTACATTGGCTTTGTGTCTGTGAATAAACTTGGCCTGTACTCAGCTTCTATTTGTTCTCCTGGCATAAACACATATTGTGTGTGATTCCAGTTTAATGGGGCCCCGTTTGTATGCCAAGCAGCTGCATTTTAGGCCCTATTGCGTGATTTCATAGCTCTCTGAAAATTGGTTCTATTGAGCACAAGGGATAGAAGGTGGTGGTGGGGGGGAAAGCTTCAACACACAATCATTTCTTTTCAATTGGAGCCAGCAAGGTTGATGACAACATGACCATTGTGTTATAATGATAAGACCACTAAGGATCTGTACCTCTCATCAAGGCTTTCACACAACAGCAGATACAATTTAATTCACTGCTCTGTCAGCAGTGCTGATACCATTATGCCGTCTGTCTCCACAGTTATAATCACTGTCCTCCGAGAAATGCAGTTGAAATGATCTTGAGCAGTCAAAGAAACTCTCAATTAAGGCTGCCACTTCCAATGTGTCAGATTGTGTCTTACGCACTTGGTACAATTTTCACTTCCAATCCTGTTTATTTACAATGTCTACCAGTAATTACGCTTAACATGTCATTTAGTGAGGGTGCCCCTGCCAAGGAGATTGTTGGGTGCTGCAGTACCATTGAGTGGGAGTTTCTCGCAGTCAATGCCATCAGCGGCTTTTAGTCCCTGATGGGATGCAGTAGTAATGTTGATAATGCAAGTATCGTGCTCATCAAGTCATAATTAGATGCCACTCAAATGTGCCACTTGTAATAACAGTGTTGATTCATGTTTTCTCGGTGACTGCAACTACTAATTAGTTAAGTGGTTTTTGGTTGGCCTGCATTTGCTGCGCAGTATTATTACCCCTGAAAAAAACTGTCAAGGTTAGAGATGTTTCAGGCCACTTAGTGCTGCTTTATGAATATTAATATTGACATAATAAGAACTTTGGACAGACTTAGGAAATAATATATTTTTTTGTATTTAATTTGGAAAGTTTTTTTTTTTTTTCCCCTGAGTTAATCATAATTGCAGGTTAATTAAGTTTAAATGAAGCAAGAGTAATCCCTAGTTCTGCCATGTGAGCCCAATCCTGGTTTCCTAACTTTAGCCTTGCTTGAGGCCGTTAGATTCCTGGCTATAAAATGAGAACAGCTCTGTATCTCCATTGTTTCCTCATCCTGCTTGAAGCATTTCATTGCTCCAAATTCCCAGAGATAGGTAGAATAAATCCAAAAGAGGAAGCATACTGCTCAATTTCTTCCTTAATTCAGTTTAATGCAGCAGCTGGTACTGTATGTTTGGAACAGGTAATTTCTCCAGCATCAGAAAAAGTGGAAATAAGAAGACAACCAGAGAGTTTTGGATGCTCTGCTGTTACAAGACCTCATGTGAATGTACTGTTGGGACCAGTGTTTCCCAGTACTCTGCCCTGCTTTTTTTTTTTTTTAACTGCTTTTATTTTGTAGAACTTACTTCTTGCATGCAGCTACTGATTTAATAGCAATCTCCAGTATATTGCTGGTTTCCCATGTTGCTAACAGAAATACTAGTTAATATTGGCGAAGTATCTCTAAAGCCGTGTAAATAACTCTTGTTAATGGCCTGCTTTTTCCTTCTTGAAGTTGTGTTTTGTAGTCATTAAGATGATCTCTGGGTATCAAAGAGGACTCTAGTATCTCCCTTCAGTGTTTAGGCAGAAGTCTTGAAAGCAAGCAAGGGGGGATATTCTACCCAGCAGTATAAATTCACTAGGTTTTAAAGCTTATCTTCATGAAAATGAAAGGAAATGATAGCAAAAGTGCTCCATATTTACCCTGTATTCTTCCAGCCTTTTTCCTGCTCCAAAATATTGTTCAGCTGCAAAATCGAAATCCTGACACTGGGCTGAGAAGTAATCTGTGCCATGAAATAACTTGCAGAATTAGGGACCTGGCTGCTGTTTAGGACAGATCAGGATGCCAGGAACCAAGGAGGAGTTGCATCAATGAGCGAGGTGTAGCCTGGAGAATGGGAACTACTGTCGGGTTTTTTGCTTTGCTCTAATTTCCCTGTGCAACCTGAAGCTTGTCACTTGGAAGGCTTTCACTAGTAAAGTACCTGCATACTGCTGGAAGTTAAGCCAGAACCTGTCTGTGCTTTTAAACTTCCTCTTGACTCTCGCTGGTATGTTATGTTACAAAGTAAGATCTGTTCCAGAACTTTTTGGTCATTTTTAACAAAATTGTGTATCTTTGACATAGTGATGGGTGCCCTCTGCAGTAACAGGGATCCTGTAAGTGCAGAGGACAGATGTGCTCTCTTGCTCTTCCAGCTGTGCCATGAAATGTAGTACAACAGCCATGTATTTCAGGTGCAGTGCTGATTTTAGGGCATGCTCAGGCACAGAGAGGCTTCAAATAAGAAACAGTTCAGACACTACAGCCATATAGTAATACAGAACTTAGGTTGTTCAGATGAGGTTGTCAGAAGTCACACAGCGTAAGCAGTGTTGAGTTTCCATTAGGATTGCATCCATTATGGTCTGTCCCAGCTGCTGCAGGTAGCTTCGAAGCTGGTGGAACAGAAGGCAAAGATGAAGGGATTGTGCTGTGGTAATGATTTGACTTCATTGGAGCACATCCTGTAGGAGGCTTGGTGAATATGGAGGCTGCAGTCACTTAACTCCTTTTTCCGTTTCCTAGTAAACTTGCCCCAGGCCTGTGCTATATGGCCATCCTGCAGCTCTTCTGGTACAGTATGTTTAGCAAGTGTGATGATATGTAAACACTAATAAACCCAAAGACTAGGCAGTGAAAATTATCTCTGTAATACACCTGAGGTACTCTTGCTGCTTAAAAATATAAAGGTTCCAATCTTCCTTGACAGCCATACCAGACTTTGAAGAGGGTTATTGTGGTAATCTTCAGGGACAATCCTAATGATCTCACTCTCATTCCTGAATGAGAAATGAAATAATGATCATCAGTGACAGTGGTCAGGGAGGCTCCTGCTGCCCTTCTACTTCCATAAGTTTATGCTCAGTTCTCCAGTTCCACCTCTAATGCTGCAGACGTGGCTAGAAAGAGTTCCTTAAAGCAATGAACCATATATTCAGTGTTCAGAAATGGTTCCCATCATGGTGATTATCAAAGTACATCTCTGTATTTGCAATGCTTACATAGAAAGTTAACAGAAAAAGATGTAGTATTTCTGATCATGGGATGCATGTGTCAAAGGCAGGAAAATACTGACTAATTCCTAAACTCTTCCCCTAGTTTCTCACATGGTTATTGAGGAAGTAAACTGTATTCAGAACCATCTTGAAATTGAGAAGACGTGCCGTGAAAGTGCTGAGGCTTTGGCTTCTAAGGTGAGAATTATGGTGATTCTGTTTCATCTCGTTTCTTTACTAACTTG
Organism: Forpus xanthops; assembly: GCA_032466535.1. NCBI lineage: Eukaryota > Metazoa > Chordata > Aves > Psittaciformes > Psittacidae > Forpus > Forpus xanthops. The sequence continues at coordinate 9,041 of JASSUY010019823.1, forward strand.
ACATTGTATGGATGTGCCATATATATTTTTGTATAATCTTTCATATCTCTGAGGTGATTTTGAAGTGGCAAAGCCCATAAGCAAGATACAAAATACAATTCCTACCTTTAAAGAAACCAAAATATACCTGTTTTAATTTACTTTCTATTTTGGATCAGTAAGTTAGAGACCAGCATCTTGATATCTAGTTTTTATATGCATTTAGGTTAAATGGAAAACAAGTTTTAGAACTGTCCCGTGTGAGATATAAAACCATAATGAGCATTTCAATGTCTAAATCAAATGGAAAAAGTCAACCACTGCATTACATTTCAGGTGATTGTTTGTGGAAGCAAAGCGAGGGCAGAGGAAAGGTGACCTCCACTGCTCTGTTGATTGCATCTAGTCTGATGAATTTAGCAAGTGTGTAATTTTCTATATTCCATCTCATCAGAAGTGCATTATTATTAAAGAATGTTTTTATCTCTCTTATATATTTTTGGTTGTGTAAAATGCATCTGAGGCACTTTATCAGAAAATGGATTACAGCAATTTTGAACCAAATTTCATTAGCAATGCTGACTGCTTTTTTTTTTCCTATTCTTCCCTCATCCCCTGCCCAAAGTACATCTTTAGAAATGGTAAAAATCACACCAGCAAGAAATCACTTTAATTTAGATGCATTAGCAATGTACTTTGTGGAGGTATTTACTTAATTGTTTGCATAATGACACTATATTAGAATTCATAAGATAGACAATCAGCATATAAGTAAGAAAATGAACATATTCATGCAACTTTTCTTCTTTGCACTTTTCCTGTAATGCACGTATAGGGGCAGCTCAGAGACTAGGTTTACCCCTTGGGGCTGCTTTGCCAAAGCTCATGCGTTTGTTGCTGTAAGCTGACTAAACCACGTAACATTCCTCACATCACCCTTCCCACTTTCTCAGTTTCATGCATTGGGAATGAGCTGAAGAAGTTCTCAAGTCAAGTTGCAGTAGTTGGGGGGCTGAGGAAGCGGGGGATCAAAGGTAGTTGCTCAGATATAAATGCAGGGTCAGGCAAACCGTACAGTGTTTGATTTGAAGGTAAATATTGAACTTCTGAGATGCACGTTGACTTTGACAAGTTGTATGTCATTAGTAGAAAATGGAGTCTCATTCTTAGACCTGAATACAGGGATTGCTTGACTGGTAGGTGGGCAGTCAGCCCAATGTATGCCTCAACACCCCTGAGACTTGTGCAGAGCTTACTAAGAGCTACTGGTATGGGCTGTTGATTTGCAGGACGGTGAAAGAAATTGAGAGAGTGAAACATTTGCTGCAATCCCTGTTGTTCAGTTCTTTCTGGCGCCTTAACCAAGACGGAGATGTCTTAAGAACCTCTTCAGTATCATCCATGTGTTGAAGCATCCAGCCCAGAGTGGTTTCTGACTTGTGCTTTGACCCACAAAGAATTGGTTTATGATATGGCATCTTTCATATGTTGACTCTACAGTAATAATTCCTGAGAATCAAAAATGATTCAGAAGAATTTTGAGGTAATTCTGTTGTGACTGGGAGTATCGTAGTTGTGGTATTTGTAGTCTATGAGCAAAATAAAGGCACAGGAGGAGGTCAGAGTTTTTATTTGACCAGTTGCTATATGTGGCAAAACCAGACAAGCTTTCAGGAGCACAAGCCCTTCTTCTGGCCATTTGGTTGGGGCTCTTGTGGTTCTGGTACATGCTTAAAGGTAAGGAGCTGAAGCAGCTATCACAAAGAATGTGTAGCACTAAGTAAGCTTGATAGTTGATTTGTTTTGAATCTGCACAAGGTATTTATTAATCAGAAGTACCAGAGAGAAAAGAAGGAAATGGATGAAGCATCCTGTTGAATTCAAGCCTTCTCAGAGAAGAAAGTGAGCAAGCTTTCCATCTTCAGACAATTTTAATTTTGAACGAAGCATTTAATCTAGTATTACTTTGTTGTGGTTTTGATAGATATTTTTTTTGAGTGATAAAGGTGAAAAAAATACAGTTGACTTTTTTTCTTGCACAGCAGCTTAAAGACAGCCTAGCTAGCTTCTTACTGTTTGTGCTTCTGAACTTCCAGCTGAACAAAGAAAATAAGACCTTGAAAAGAATTAGTATGCTTTATATGGCAAAACTGGGTCCAGATATCATCACCGAAGAGATCAACATTGATGAGGATGATTCATCCACAGATACAGGAGCTAACTCTGGATCATGCAATTCTGTGCTCTGTCAGCAGCAAATAAAAGGTGAGTAGTGTTGCTGAGCCCATGCCGCCATACAAGCCAAAAGCTGCCTAAAGAATGGCAGTATTGTTTTGGACCAGAGATCCTTCTGGCTCCAATTCATGCTGCTGAGAGTGGCCATCAAACGATTTCCAGGGGAAGATAAGAGCATGGTAGGCTTGGAGTGATACTGTCTACTATATGAAATGGGTATACAGCCTGAAAAGTAGGTTACAGTGGAATAGGGAAATGAGATTACAGCTGAGTTCAGTGTTGCAGAGTTGGTAAAAGAAATATTTCCTCAGATCCTTTACAAAGTAAATGTTTAGCAGAAGGACAAGGTCACCTCGGTATTGCTTCAATTGCAATGTCACTATTGCAAAGCTTATAGGAGTCTCCACTTCTGTTTCCATTATGTACTTTCATATGCAGGAACTTCATATTCTAGAGCTGTTACAAAACAAGCAGCTTAAAAAGGAGCTTTTGTACCAGGTATTCATGGAAATACATTGTTAAGAAAAAATATGTGGTTTATAAAGGAATTTCGGGTTCTTTCTTGAAAGGCAAATCATATTTCTATAACCCCAAATCTGCCTTCCTTTCTCATCCAACTGTGTAATGAATCTATCATGATTCTGTGTGTTATTACATCACAGTATGCAAAAAAGGGGAATGTCTATGGTGACAGAGAGAAATGGTTAATTTTTATTTTTACTTTCACTTCTTTCTGCTAGTAAGTGACAGTAGCAAATGATGTTTAAGAACAGTGTTCCTGAACTTTCAGCCTGACCTTGTTAATTGTTTTGTTTGAATGCAGCAGCCTCAGTGAAGAGGTACAAAGTATCCCTGAAAAAAGGAGTGTCGTAAAAATGCTTTAAAGAAATCCCACCTAAGAAATAAGATGTCATAGTACCCTTCTATATTAAGCATATTTCCATCCTATAGATGAAGGAAAAAAGGCAGAGAAGGGTGTGATCTGCACCATACAGCCTATCTGAATCTGAAATAAGACTCTGGAGTTCCTCATATCTTTTATTGGAGAAAGATGTCAAGAATACATTTAAAGAGAGCAGAGACTCTGGCTGCAGATCAGAGGAGAGCATGGTTAGGAGGGTAGCAGGGTCAAACTGGAAAAGTATTTGAGAAAGGCTCTGATGCACATGCTCTCTGTCTTGATGAAGAGTTCATCAAAGAGCAGAATGTGACACATTGGGTATCTTGGAAGTCTTTTGGCCTTCTCACCATTCAACAAAATACTGCATGTTTCTTGGAATGATTCCTTCCCTCCCACCACATTTCTTTAAGGGTATACAAATAAGATTGTACAGTCTGAGGCTTTTCATGCTGTATGGGTATGCTTCTTTTTCTGGATAATGAGGTTGATACTTGTAAGACCTGACTGAATCCAATTACCATAAATGTCAGTGAGACTTCTTCCCCCCGTTAATTTCACTGGAAAGCACTAATCATAGAATCGTAGAATAGTTAGGGTTGGAAAGAACCTTAAGATCATCTAGCTCCAAACCCCTTCCATGGGCAGGGACACCTCCCACTAAACCATGCCACCCAAGGATCTGTCCAGCCCAGCCTTGAATACTGCCAGCGTTGGAGCATTCACAACTTCTCTGGGCAACCCATTCCAGTGCCTCACCACACTTACAGTAAAGAATTTCTTCCTCATATCCAGTCTAAACTTCCCCTGTTGAAGTTTGAACCCATTACCCCTTGTCCTCTCACTGCAGTCCCTAATGAAGAGTCCCTCCCCAGCATCCCTATAGGCCTCCTTGCGATATTGAAAGGCTGCTATAAGGTCTCCATGGAGCCTTCTCTTCTCCAAATTCATAGACCAGACAATTTGGTTCAAGAATCTTCTGGAAAAACAGGCCTTTCTATTTACTTTAAAGCATAAATGCCTGTAATTTGGAGGAAAGTAAGTCTGAGACACTTGAATTGGGAGAAGGGGACTGGGGTTGAATGAACGTTTTCAAGATGTGAGACCAAAGAGAATGACATCCAGTAGGTCATCATCATCTGCAATTGATTAGCAATGGTTATCTCAACTCATGGCTGCTATTCAATGAACAGCAGTGCTATGAAATCCTGTAAGCAGGTGGGGAGTCAGAGCACTTACTGGAAGCTAATATATGTCAATACATTTATATTTTTGTGGTGATTTTATGTTAACCTAAACCTTGATATATTATGTATGCAAACTGATCTCCTGTTAAGAAGCAATTATAATCAAATGTTTTATTCCATTGTGAATTTAATTGATTTCGTATTTTGATAATTAAGGAACAACAAATTCTGAGGGGCAAATTGCAAGCATTAGCTCTTCCGTCAGTAAAGGTTCTATTCTGCCTCTGCTCACAGAATGTTACAAAGACTATAAATTGGCAGCTGTTCAGGACAATTTCTTCAGTGAAAACCTCACAAGTATTAACTGCCTGTTGTTTTATTTCCCTTGTGACAAGAACTCATGATTCAGAAAGAACTGAAGTGCATTTATTTTAAAGGATGCCTATTTAAAATTGCTTTCTGCTACCTCCGTACCAGAGACTCTGAGTAGGGCAGAGGACACTCTGTGGTGGTGGGATTGGCCCTGTTGTAGCAGGAAATAAATCATTCAGAATGCAAATAAAGACAGCAATACTGAACAAGGCAGCTTACCTCAATAGCGTAAGTCTGAAATTGGGGCCCAGTTATAGATCTGTTACTTGACACTTATGCAAAGTTCCTAAATTATTGAGGATGTGCCCTGAATACAGCTAATGCTTTGTATGCAATTAGGGTGTTTCATAGTTGATTCTACCTGCATTGCTGTGACATTTCCTTTGTTGTTTTCTTCTAAGAGTAAGAGATCTCTTTCATTTCTTTCTCCAAACTGTAGAGCTGCGAGATCAAATTGTGTCTGTTCATGAGGAAAAGAAGACCTTGGCCATTGAACTGGAAAACCTGAGGTGCAAACTTGTAGAAGTAATTGAAGAAGTATGTATTGTACCATGGAAGGCGAGATCACGTTAGCATGTAGTCAGTACTTTTTGTATCTAATTTTGCTAAAAACACTCAGTTGTGAAGTTAATTGAATACTATCTAATCGCAAGTCCTGCCAGCCTTCCCATACGATGGACCACTTAGGGCATACACCTAGAAGAGGCCTTCTATGTCAAGAGTCCTCTCTGCTGCGGTTGCTGGCTCATGACTTCTCATGATCTGTTCTAATACCCATATTATAACTCTCGTCTCCTTTTCCTCACAGCCCCTCTTCCCTGCAGCCTGCAGGGTTTTTAGTATTTTGTTAAACCTGTAGGTGTGCAAGAAATACTTTTGGAGAATGTCCAGCTTAATCATTGGTGCTGCTTCATTGAGCCTATCCTTGAGTTTAGTCATTGGCAGTGCCCTGTCATGGTAATTAGACCAGCAAATTAGCTTTTTGAGCCAGCAGAGTTTCATTCCTGCTTGAAAACTGGCTAAGCCATGTACTGATGCAAATCAGGACTTAGTGCTTCTTCCTGTCTATGCAACAGTTGCATTCAGAAAGACACAGCTGATGACTCTTGGACAACAAACAGAACACAGGAAAAAATCCAGAACAGCAGCCTGACTATATTAAAACACAGACAGTTAAGGACAAGCTAGTAACTTTTCAACCAGGTGCTATGGTGCTTGATCCTGAAAGGTTCCAAAGATGTTGTATTTGCAGCTGTGAGTGGTACGTGCCATGTGAATGGGCCATAGGAGGATTAGTTCGTAACCCTTTTATGACATCTCTTGTGAGGTCTGTGGGTTGGGGTAAAAATGCTTTCCATCCCACTGGAAAACCTAACAACAAGCCAAATCTAAGAAACTGAATTACATCAAGCAAAATATTTCTTTCACTATGAATGTGCCATATGCCTTATGCCACTAACTAAAATGCTCTTTTATTTGTTCTTCATGATTTTCTAGGTAAATAGAGTGAAAGACGAAAAGGCTGCTTTGACATCAGAAGTTAATAAGCAGCAAAAACTGTTGGAGAAATGTAACAGAGGTGTGTGGTCTCAACAGGTTTTTTAACAGTTTGCTACATGCTTTGCAGAAACTTCAGAGATTTTATGTTGTAGCACAGGGTAGCTTACACAACAGTGACTGTGATCCAGATCTGACACTTGGCCTCATTGGAACAGGCACTACATAAACACATGGACTACATAAACATATGGATTATTCTGGACTGTCTCTACTGCAGGAAAATGTGACAGTGTAAATAGCTGGTTGTATGTGTGAATAGAAAAATACTTTCTTCTGTGGTGTAAATGGCAAGCTAAGGCAGTCCTTCACAGAGATGGAGTTTGAATCTTCATTTCCTGTTTTCCTGAATCATTATGTCAGCCTTCCGATTAGTTGGAAAGCAGCTGAATATCTGAAGAATTGAGAGCAACTTCTTGTATGTTCAGAGGATGATGAGAAAAAGGCAAGAATGTTAGGAAAGAGATGAGAGAGAAAACCAGGGCAGGACAAGTCTAAAAGCTCAGACAAGGAAAGGTTTTTCATAATGAACGTTAATGCTTCCACATGAGAAATAGTTGACCCAAACAAAGTTCAGAGAGGAGAAAGGCTTTAGTGCCTTGGATTACTGTACCCTTTTCTCTTAATTCTTATTTAGCCATATAAACTTAAAAATTGTTTGGTTTTGTCTCCTTGGCTGGTTCACATTTTCCTGAAGTGGAAGACAATGGATCTGGCCAAGATATAGGGGGACATATACTGTAAGCTTCCATCATGTATTCATTTCTTGCTCTTCCATGTGTCTGCATTGCTTAAGCTTATGACTGGTAATATTTGAACACTCTTAAACCACCAGTGCATGACCCATGGTTAACTTTAGCCACTCGTATGAGCCTGGCTTTTGTGAGCACAGATTAAATGCAGGCAACACAAAATTGCACTGTTTTCTTCTTGAGGTGTCTTTAAACCTCTGTTGTGAAGGGATACATCAAGTCTCACTGAAACCAGGTGGGCAAATATAGGTGCCTCCAAAATAACATAGTAATCTTTGATTCAGCAAGGCTCTCTCAATACTTTGGTCACTTAGAGCCAAAGAGGCAAAATGCGATACGTGCTACGTGATGCCTGTTACTGGAGATTTGGAGTGTGAATGGGAGGAGTATTACTGTATTCAGAAGAACAGTAATTGTGCATATATAAGTAGTGAGGTTTACAGCAAACAGGACAGATACTGCAAAAATGGACTGTATATGGAAATGTAAAACTAGTTTACACCTTCATTCAAGAATTCATGCTACTGGGAATAACAGGTTATCTGGGTAAATGGAGCAGTACTTTCTTCTTTTGATCCATTCTGCTTCTGATCTCATTTTATTCTTGTAAAACAGTGTCTGTGCTGGCAGTAGAGGAATATGAAGAGCTCCATGTAAACTTTGAACTGGAAAAGAACCTGCGGAAGAAAGCAGAGTCATTTGCACAAGAGGTGAGTGGTCAAGAAAAGGAGATCTTGTAAACTGGAGACAGGTGGGCAAAAACTTACCAATCTAGGTGACTTAATTTCAGTTCCTAGATCTCGTCTTTGAATGGCCACATACTACTTAGTTAACATCTGTACTTCATCTGTAAAATGGGTTTATTGTTTAAACAGCATTTATAAAGCATTTCAGAATTGTCCCTGCAGTCTTACCTCTTTCCCCTTTTAAAGTGAGGCTTTGAATTTATAACAGGCTTAGTTAGCCGTGACATTTCAGTGTGGTATATGTAGTTGTTTGATCTAGGAAGGATCAGCTGCCTTTCTAGTGATATAATTTGAAGTGCTGTGTTTTTCCTGAAAAATATGTGAACTCGCAAAAAAAGAGTTGCAAAATACAATATTAGTTTAGGCCTGTGCAAGGTTGGCTGCTATTTAACTAAGCCTTTCAAATGACTTATTGCAGTCACCATTCAAGTTGTAAAAAAATTGTTTCCATATTCTAGATAAGGTATAAACTCCCAAACAACAGTATGAGTTACTGGGGGCATTTTGGAATGGCTGGTGGCTGCTCTGCTGGCTTGAAACTGGCAATGATTGCCTTAGAAAACACAACAGGCTCTTTCAATCTGTTAATAGACCAAAGCCCCATAAAATCATGAGGGTTTGTTTGGGGTTCTTTTGGGGGCTTTTGGAGGTGGAATGGGATGTGTATGTGTTTCATTTTTTTTTCCTCCTGTGCTTTTTTTGTTTGCACTCTGGATTTTGAGAGCTCTGCACTTGGATTATATTTTCAGGTTTTTCTATCCCAACCCATACATCAATATTTACTTGAATAAAACTTGGGCTTCCTGAGTAATCATTTTTCAGGTTGCTGAGATTTAAAGCCATTATACAGCAAAATGACATGAGTCGTCAGTACTGGGATATTGTAAATAAAAGAAACATCTGATATGAAGTGGACTTTAGATGTTGAAACTGTGGTTGCCAGCAAGCATGTATTTAGCCTTCAGGAGGTCAGCTTTGAGTAGAGCTTTTTTGCTTTCTGTTTTTGCTGCTGCTGTTTCTCTCTCAAAACCCCCTAAAAACGTATTTGATAACTCCTGAACAGCTAACTGCATTCAGTCACTGGTTGTAAACAAGGGCATATATACATTTTGAACCAGCACAGAAAACAGTGAAGAGGTTTTCTGTGTTCTGCTTGTGGGGTATTTGAGTATTTTGGATACAAACAGAATCATGTAGTAACAAAACAAATATTTGGGATTTGAGATAAACTGTAAGTACATTTGAAAATCTGGAAGCTAAGGTGAGGAAACTGACTGGTGCTCTTTGCACTTGCCCTCTGTCTCTGTGCCCCGTGTAGAGGTTGGAGGACTTCACAGCATCTTTACAAAGGGGACCGATACATCTTTCTTGTTCTCTCCTTTGCAAGGTCACCCTATTGACCCTTTGGGAAACGTGTTGAAGGATCTAACTTGGCAGAAACCTGGTTACTTATGGGTACTGATCAGTTTCTGTTAACAGGAAGATTTGTGTTTGTGTAACAGGGCTGGGTGCTCATCCTGAAGGGGACAGGTATTTGAAAATGCAAGTGTATAAAGCTTTGACACATTCTCTTTCATTCACACAGGTATGTGATATAACCTGTCTTTAGATGGACTACTATTATCAGGTCCACTACTGAAGCTTCAATCATTTGATGAGTCACCTTATAGTTGGAGTAAATTTAAATTTAATGTGACCTTATAGAATCATAGTTAGGGTTGGAAAGGACCTTAAAATCATACGATTCCAATCCCCCTGCCATGGGCAGGGACACCTCCCACTAAACCATGTCACCCAAGGCTATGTCCAACCCGGCCTTGA
>JASSUY010019824.1:0-25658 GCA_032466535.1 Forpus xanthops
TAGATGGGCACTGAGCTGCAGATTTGGTGGAGGCTGCAATAACACACAGCTCCTCTGAAAGGTCGGTGATACATGGGGCTTGACCCCACATTCCTTGTGCATCCCTGACCTCCACAGAAGTCAATCAGACCTATTCTGTGGCACCATTAACTTAGAAGATTTATGTGCTTCAGGCAGTGGGAGGAGAACTTGATTTCATTTCCAGCATGGCTTTTTCTTCCCTACTCACATTCATGTTAATAACAGATGCGAATTCAGCTCGAGTAGCCAAGGAAACAGCTCAAGCTTGACTCTGCTCCCAGGCAGATGCAAACCACTGGCTTATTATTTAACTAAGTTGTTGACAACTAATGGTCTAATTGGGAGGGCAATTGATTTTGGATGACATTTTAAAACTGCAAGCTCAGCTCAATAGTTTCTAACTGCAGCGGTGGTTTATTGCTATGGCAGAGGTAAGTGGATTGATTGGTCATAAACTTCTGTTGGTTTCTTGTTACCATGATCCATGTTTAATGCTATGTTATTGATCTTGATCTATCACTTTCTGAAAGGATAAATTTTCTTTAAAGAAAGGAAGGCCCTGCAGCACTGGATTTTATAAAGAAATGTGTTCTGAAGCACACACATGCAGTTTGGCTTCAGGAAATGCTGGTTCTCATCACACCTGGCCTATTTTTGGATAAATCTAAGTTGTTATGCAGTTTATTGAGCTGAGAGTGCTTCATTCTTCCTGCAGCAGGAGCAGGAGGTGTTTAGCACTGGGTGAGCATAAGCCTGCACTTTTGATCCAGGAATTACTTAAGGAGAGTTCAATCTGCCTGAAAGACATGAAACAGGAGTGTGAGCATGAGAACTGACTGTCATGTAAGAGGTGCAGTGAGAGGCATCCCATGGCAGCCTGTGGTTTAAGTCTCCCTTTTCTGCACTCGAACTTGTCCAAAGGCAGCCCTTCCTTCAACTGAATTCCAGTTAAGCCCTTTGTTTTGGAAAAGGTGGGACCTTTGGCACCAGTAAGAGGAGCTAAGGAAGAAATTTTCTCTGTGGCAAAACACAAGTCACCCAACTTAGCTGCCTGAGCTCTTCTTAAAATAAGGACAATAAAACCCCTCTGCTTCAACATGTTGTGAGGATTAATGGGTTAAACAGGCCTGATCCTACATGAATTGGATGTTGCTAGTTGCCCTGTGTACTGGACATGGCAAAACTGCGTGTTGATAGGTCATAGAATCGTGAAATGATTTGGGTTGGAAAGGATCTTAAGATCATCCAGTACCAAAACCCTGCCATAAGCAATGACATCTCACACTAGACCATGTCACCCAAGGTTCTGTCCAACCTGGTCTTGAACACTGCCAGGGATGGAGCATTTACCAGTTCTTTGGGCAACCCATTCCAGTGCCTCACCACCTTCACAGTAAAGAACTTCTTCCTTGTATCTAATTTGAACTTCCTCTGTTTCAGTTTGAACCTATGACCCGTTGTCCTACCATTAAGTCCCTGATGACGAGTCCCTTTCCAGCATTCTTGTAGGCCCCCTTCAGAGATTGGAAGCTATTAATTCTTAATGATCATTCTGAATAGTGAGATTCCTCTAAGTATCTCCTAGGATTTGCCCCACAGTCTCTAGGACTGGGCATATAAAAGGAACCAGGACAAATGCCATCCATCCCTTCTGCCATGTGGAAAGTGTTGACGCTTCAAACTTGATTGTGTGAATTACAGCAGTTGTGAGGTCAACAACAAAGAGCACTGTTGTGTCCCCTGTTTGTGAGCATCTCCTGGGGAGGTGTCTGGGTCCTTCCTCAGTGCCTCCTGACACAACTGTAGTTGTAGGCCAGAACAACCTGTATGATTTCCATCAGGACGCAGACAGGGGGGAAGGGTATATGGATTGGCAGGAGGCAGCAAGGTTGTGTGTCCCTCACAACATGAAACTTTATACTCTGTCCTGGGTTCAGCTTAAACCACGACACCCTCAAACCCAAAGAAATAACTCAATGAGAAGCAAGATGTGCTACGAATGAACTAACTCAGAGCCAGTACAATCTTCAGCTGAGCTGAGTGAAGAAATGTTCTGAAATCTGTGCCTCTGCAGCATCTTTCCTGGCTGTTCCTGCTCCAATACTGACTCCAGAAAACTGATTTCCTGGAAGATCATGTTGCAGCCAGCTCTGATGCTTGCTGTAGAGGCCAAGGTGAGAGCACACACATCTAAAAGAGCAAGGGGTTATCCAAAGGCATACCAAATATTCACTGCAACACTAAACTGTATCAGGTGGAAAATGTCAGGCCATTATTGGGGTGACTTGAATAGCTTCCCAAGTTTTGATGCATTTTAATTTTACAGTGCTTGACATCCTTGAGGCAGGATGTTTTGGATTAACAATTATACAACTCAAGTGCAAAAGCAAAAGGGCCTGCTAAAGTAAGCAAGGTCTTTGCTTTGAAGTTTATTGGAATAAGAGCCAAGTCTATAGGATCTAAAGATATAGTCCTGCAGAACTGGTTTAGCGTGGTGAGAGCATGAGGAGAAACAATAAGATCAATGACGCTTTACACAGATCTTGGCAAATCTTGTATTATCTATCTTGTTTTAAAAATGAATTTTTCTGGGAAAAAGAAAGAACATTTACACAATGGTAAGTCCTTTCGTATTTTGGATATGAAGTTGGATCCCAGTCATCCTTATGTTCAAAAGGATATAGGAGACTGGCACAAAGAAAAGCAAAACGACAAGGAAGAACAGAACAACTTTCATGAATAGCCTGTGACCCTTCAGCTTAGAAGTGTGGTGGCTGAAGGCAATGCAGTGGAGACATATTAAAACCTGAAAAGAGTGGAGAAGGTGAATACAACCCAAAAACGTGACCAGTTGAACTGTCAGGTTTAAAACTATATTATACAAAAGCACTAATTTTTCACCCAGCGGAATAGTGGAAATCATTGCTAGAGATAATGTGGAGGCCAAATTTATAAACAAGTTCAAAAAGGCACTTTCAAGGAGGGAGAGTTTGTGAATAGTTATTAAATGCAATGTTATTCCAGCTTGGTAAATCCCTGGGTGACTGCACTTTGGAAGTGTACATCGTTGAAATGCTTGACCTGTGCTTTCAGTGTTTCTTCCTAAGGCTGGTGAGGATAGGTCTAAGTGAGGCATTGACCTAACTTGGGGTGATGTCTTTTGGTCTTGTTCCACATTTTTGCCCAGAAATGTCTGTGTAGAATGAGAAATGAATCATTTTGTGCATGTTAATCTAAAAATATAATGTCTGACACTAAGTTAACTACTTTAGACCAGCGTCTGCCTTACCCAGACATTCAGGATTGATTTCACACATTAAGCAGAAGCAGGGATCCCATATCTCATTAGCAGTGCCCTTCCCTGCCTCCTAAAAATATGTGCAAAATTAAGATCCCTTTTCCACTATAACCTCTTGAAATATGAGGACCTTCTTCTTTAAAAGACCTAAATGTGATTGTCAGTGCATCTCTGAGCTGTGACCTATAGCTATCTGGTGGATTTTCAGATGTATTGCTCTATTCTGCTAATCTCTTCTTGGGTTTTTAGGTCAGAGAGCCCAACTCTGAACACATGCCTACCTCTTTGCTTGAAGATCTGAAACCTTTAATGAACAGGCCAGGTCTTCATCTTGTGCAGCTGGCAGAGGTCCACTGCCTGCAGGAAAGCTACAGTGCTTTATAAAGTATTTCCAAGTACCTACGTTCACAACTCTTTGCATCCACCTCAACTATTTCCTGGAGTTCCTATGTGCAAATGAGGCCAACATCTGTTGCAAAAGGGATATTAAACAGCTTCAGGTTAGTATATTCACCAATGAAAACCTGTTTTTTCATGGCAGAAGCAGGTATCCTTCAAGATTATTTTCTTCTTCTGCCACATATCTCAAATCTCTGGGGTGAGAGATGTCTTTTCTTCAGCTGTTTCAGACATGTGCTCTCTGACCTTTTGACGTTATACTACTTCTTTCTTTCCCACTGTTATATTCTCCTGGAGCTGGTTCTGATATCTAAGGCACTTGCAAAGTGTCTTTTTCTCCTTACCTTTACTGACAAAGTCTACTTAGACTGTTGAAACCAAGCCTCTTTGAAGCTAAGGATTTAGCAAGGTTCAAGTAGGAATTGGAAGTTTTATATCGATAGTAAGTGCAGAGAGAACTATAACTCTAAAGCTAACAAAACCAGAGACTTGGAAATAGTATCAGACTTCATTCTTCAGGGTTTAAGTGTTTAAGTATAAAGATTTAGGTTGAAATTGTCCTGGCAGACAGATTATTCCACAGCTGCATGAATTTTCTCTAAAGCATCTGTTGCTGGCTTACATGTTAAAAAACGTCTTGCATGGATGTACATTAGGTCTGATCCATGGTGTCCGTGTTGACTACTGCTCGGTTCACTATTTTAAGACTCTCTGTAGGAGTGTGTGAAAAATTACAGTGGGACTTTCTTATAATGTGAGACAGACCTCTCTTTTTCAGGAATGGCTTCAAGATTTTGTAGTGGGATTTTTATCTTTTTCATCTTTTAAGGTTACTGCAACTCTCCTAGAACAGGCACATTTTTTTATGGGCTGATCTCAGTAAAAGCCCTTTCTTACCTGGAGCCTTGATAAAGCTTGTTCATTTTTTGTGAAAGCCAGTACAAGCTGGTCTGAGGTAGTTAAAACTGAGATTCAAACAGTAGATACTGCTTGTCTGAAATGTATAGAGTGACAATGTGAAAAGAAAGACCAAATAATATTCTTGCAAGTCAGGAAACAAACCTCCTTTGTGTCCAGTTCTGCCTTAGAGATGGTCACCCTTATTTTTACATGTTTTAGATGAGATTAATATAAAGAAAGGGTAATGCAGAGTCTCCATCACTGCAGATTTGGCAGAACAGCTCAGACAGATGGACAGCCATCAGGAATGGTCTACGCACATGGATTATCTGATTTCTACCCAAAGGGCTTTCAGTCCTTGGAATAACTGGGGCCATTGCTTCTATGGAAAACCGGTATAAGATAGAGGTACAATCCTTAAAGATGTTTACTTATACATACTATAAAAAGTTTAATAAAGGTGCCCTGGTAAAGACAATGGGAGTGAATAACGTGTGTTTCTGATGTTTTCATGAGCTGGCTTTGCAATCTGCAGGGACATCAGCCTAAATCTGATATGATCAATCTAAAAGTGCTCTACCTCCCCAGTCATGGAAGTGTTGAAGTTTCAGTCTTCTTAGCTCTGTATGGAGATACCTGTTGTGTAAAGGACTCACTGCCAAGGCAGCTGGCACATACTAAAACGGTTGTTTGGGACTTTCATCTTAGTAATAGACTTCCTGCTTCTTTGCTGAAGCGCTGAAACTGCTAGCAGTAATTCAGAGATCATCCCAGTATAGGGAGAATTTACTGGACAGGGAAGGAAAAGGAGGAAGATAGGGACAAATACACATCTAAAAGCTCATAAAATGAGTTATCTTTACAGGGGTTCTCTTTAAAATCCCATTCCATGGTGCTGTACCTACTTTCCTGCTGTAGGAGCACTAAGTGTTTCCCGTTTGCAAGAATTTCCCCTGTGGCTCGATTTCACAACAAGCTTCACTCGTTTTTCTCTTACACTTTTCCTACACCAGAAATTGAAGTTGCTGTGAGTGTTATTTGGTTTTAATTGTATGTTTAGGGGCAGATACTAAATTGACAAATCTTTGCTACCCATCAGGCAGCTCTGGCAATGCTTGTAACTGGTCTTTGAGCACCGTTGTGGCTCTGTCTCATTCTGGGACCCTGCTGGAGGTGCAGCAGTACTGCCTTGTACAGATAAAGTGGTCTTTTAATGTTGACACGAAGTGACAATGAAACAGTGTACCTAAACCAAGGGTTTTCAGCAGGTCATGAGTGTCCCAGAGCAAACTGCGTTTCTGCCATCATGGAGCTCTGTCCTGAACGCAGAGATGTCTCTCCTGATGCTCTTCTACCTTCACCGATCACTTCCTTTCCAGGAATGAGCGTTTCCTAATGAAAAGGATTTCACTGACAAATTTCCTTCCCTGATTTCATTCAACACTTGGGAAGATGTTCAAGGCCAGGTTGGACAGAGCCTTGGGTGTCATGGCTTAGTGGGAGGTGTCCCTGCAGGGGGTTGGAACTAGATGATCTTAAGGTCCTTTCCAACCCTAACTATTCCATGAGTCTATCATTCTAAGATTTATTTTTTTAAAATTAGTAAGAATTCATATTTATCTGTCCACAATCGCCAGATCATTTGCATTTTGGGTTATGGGGAGGTCTCATTCAACTTTGAATTGAAGAATTCCTCTGCTTTCATTAACTGAATTTTGCCCTGGCAGAGATTTTTGGGCCTGTAAGGCTTGGTTTGAAATTCCCCAGAGTTGTGCTTATTTTCTACCAGCTCCTACATTACTCCTCACTTATCTTTACCTTTATAGCAATTATACACTTAGCCACAGGGTCTTTGTACTGTATTGTTGCCAGCCCTCTATCCTCAGCATTAACAGCTTCCTTTTGCAGACTGCTCAAAAGTTTCCTGCTCAGGGCCGGCAAAAGGCAAAGCCACTACAGGTGTGTGTTCAAGGCCACTGCTCTAGCACTTACATGGTTGCATCATCTTTCAGCTCTCATCTATTAGGAAAAACAAGTGTCTAGCTCTTATACTTGTAAAAAAAGGCTTCAAATTCACTCAGACTGAATTTACTGTCATTAAATCTTAATCAGTTCTTTAGTTGTTAGGGGTAATCTTGGACAGAGTGGAGGGGCTTTGGGACGTTGCCGGCTGCGAGGACCAAAGCCATCCCATGCCTTGTCAAGCCTGCTGCTTCCCCTCTCTTGTGCCACTTTCCCCTTCAGTCTCCCCTCTTTCCTGTGCTTTCTCCACCCACTTACTTTTATCTCAAACAGGGACCTTTATGAGGCTTCTCAGGACAATTTCCATGGGAAATATCTATCTCCCAATGGAGTCCTTTCCCATCGTTTTGGGAGCAGTGGGGCAATTTTTTCTCATAAATCGAACTATGCACCATTGTGCATGCTGTAAACCTCTGTCAGAGGCCTCAAGAAGGACCCGTTGCTTCCAGCTAACAATACCACTGGGCTAATTGGTCAAAATAATTATCCCAAACACTGGAAAAAAAAACAATTATAAGAAAAAAAAACACATTAAAATATTGTTCCCATATATTTTATTCCATTACAAGAGACCACCCATGTGAGCTGAGTCCTCCCACTGATATACAGAGGTGTTATTAGTTTCAAAAAGTAGGAAATTTCAGGCAGGTTAAGGAAGAAAAGTGGGAGAATCTCTGGGAGAGACCCAAATCATTCTGTCACTCTGCACTGGAGAGACAGTGCTAGAGGAGTAACAAGCCATTAGTGAAAGCCAAGTGTATAGGCTTCACCCTTTTAATAATGTGTGGTCCAAAGCCATTGTATGAAATGTAAACGGAGAGGGAAATTATATTCCATATACTCCACACTGTATTGTAGTCTCGCAGACAGCTGGTTGCAGCACACACAGCCTGAGCCACCTCTCCGGCGATACATGCCATCCTCACTGAGGTCAGTATTATTTCTTGTCCTGACAAGATTCCCTGCTCAAAAGGCTTTAATTTTTGTTGTCTGCTTCAAGCAACAGCAGGGGGTATGAGCAGGGCATTTTTCTCAAGTGATGAAGTCTGTTCCCACAGCTGTGGGAAGATGGAGGGAGAGGGAGCAGGAGGCAGGAACAGGCAGAGGAATGGGATATGATCTGAACTTTGGCAGGAACATTTAGACAAAGGCACTGAAAGTAGGTTTAAACCAGATATGTGTTTTGTGAGCCAGGAGGCAGCTTCCTCTGCAACAGGTCCTCAGTCAGCACAGTTTGCTCTGGCCTGTGTCTGAGCTGCAGCTGATGAATTATGTCACCGATATTCCTAACCTTGCATGTCCACATGCAAGCAAGGAGACACAATGGAAACCTGCCTCACCCTCCTTATTTTGGTCAGCAGCATCTGCACCTCTGGCTGCTGTGTAAGCATCACTAGGAGAGATATTTAGGAGCCCTAATGTGCATGTTATGAGCTAGACAAGAGACATTGCTGCTGCCTGCCCTGACCATGCACTGCTGCTAATCATTCCTATTATTGTTGCGCCTGGAGGCTCTGGCTGGGATCAAGGCTCCCAACTGTGCACTCTTATCTGCAAAGCTGCAGCCACATGAAATCCCTCTCCAAAGGGTTGAGTAGCCTGGACAGTCCAGGCATGGGAGAAAGGGAATGTTATTCCCTCTTTATAGAGGGGATATTTGTGGCACAGAGGTTTTCCTATGTCAAGAGAGATGTTGTGGCACAGCTGGGAAGAGCACCCAGGCTTTTGCTGCTAAAATCCAGATTCTGTCCTCCAGAAGAAACATCCGTGTGTGGTAGGGTGTCTGTGGCTTCTGATCCTACTAAACTGAGCCAGGAATGGGAAAAAGTATGTTTCTGATCAAAGCCTCTTCCCCTGATCTCATGCTCCAGGTAACTCCTAGCATTGCCATCTCTACGTGCAGCTTCTTCTTTCTCTGCTGTACCTCCCACATCAGTTAGGTCTGATAAAGCCACAAATAGCACTGCCCTTAGATAGTAGATAGCATCTCACCGCTCCTCCTCATTCTCGAGGGTCAACAAAGTTCCATTTTACTGAAATGCTCCTCTTTTCTTTCATGTAACTTGCAACTTTAAAGCGCATCTTTCCTGTGAGAATATCACTCAAATCCCTGATCAAAATCCCTGTAGGATAAGGCTGTGGCTGTATATTCAGGGATTTGTACACAGCTGGAAGTGAAGGAGGTAGCAGAAAGCGTTTGTTGAGGGATTTTTGAGATACAAGTGAGAATTTAAGAAGAAAACATTAATTCTTTCTGCTTAATTTTGAGCTGGATCCACATTTCGGATCGCCATATTTGCAGGTGATCTATATGCTCTGTATAGCCACTATGCAGGGCAGCTATAGTTGCATTAAGTGCCTTGCTTGGTGGCCAGTAATGATATATTGCTATTGCAGTAAAGAACAGAGGTGTTGAAATACATTTTACAGCTTAGAAATGGGGAAATTCTTCCCTTCTTCCTCCACACATATATGCCATAATGTGAACAAATATGGCAAAGTGCAACTATGTGGCACATGTTGAAACTGAAATCTGCTTGCTTCTTCTCCCCAGGACTGAATTTGACAAGGCCTTACTATTTCAGGAGTGCTAAAATGAAACAGTAGTATACTGCTGAGTTTCATCCAAACCCAGTTTTATTATATGAGCTACTTTCATCTACTGCCTATGCCTCTTCTCATCCAAATATGGACAGAATAAACAAAGCAAACCCACAAACTTTGCTGCTCTGCTCAGAGCACACAGCAGCTCTGCAGTATACATGAAAAAGCTAAGAGATCTCACCTCTGCATAGGAGTTTTTTACCTATAGTTCTCAGCTGGCTTTATAAAGGAGAAAAGAGCAGAATCTCTGTTTTACTGAGGAGGAAATAGGGTGAATCAGGTGTACACCCAAACTTTTTGGAGGTTTGAATCTTCGCTCCAGTGTGGGAAGATATAAGTGGCTGTAGGGAGAATATAAAGATGTATATTCAGATAGGTCTGGGGCTGGGAACCTTGAATAGACATTGTGTGGAGATGCTTCAATTTCACCTTTCCCAGCTCTGGGCAGAAAAGCGCCTGCTCACCCAGAAATCGGGAATTTTGCCTTAGTAATCCTGGTAGGAGTGGCAGTGGTAGGTTCAGAAACATCCCCAAGCCTGCTGAATTCATGGGATTCCTTCCAACAAGATCAGACTTTAGTTGTAAAAGAACTCCTAAGTTACTTCAAGAATTGTCAAAAACCTCCCAGTTTGGGGATTTCTAGATCTCCTTCTTTCATGACCCTTCTATAGGACAGCTCTTCAAAGACTCAGGTGGAGAGCAGCCACCTCAGCTGGTGGTTTTCCATCAGAAGGACCACTGTGCTCACAAAGTAGTTCTAATAGTGGCTGATGAGTAGTATAAATAAATAGGATGAGACCAACAGCAATATTATGCAGACACGCATTGTAGTCATTTTAGCTGGATGAGCTCATTCAATGTCACAAAACAAAGTTTTATAATTGCCTGGGGGACATAGTGGGTGCCTTTAAGGAACAAATGATATTAATGATGTACTCAGAAAGATTAATGGCATCCTATCTCAGAGTCCCCCACGACTCCAAAGAGCACGTCTATTAATGAACATATTTATGATTAAAACATGCTGAGCGAAACAATAGTTAATTGAGCAATGGAAAAAAACAAACACAAGGGAAGATTTTATCTTTATGAAAGCAGATTTATACAATTTAGGCCATGACTAAAATTGTCTTTGAGGTGCGTAGGTTCATGTCTGAGATCACAGAATGTCATTGTCTGTTGGACAGGACACAGGAACTGGCCACTGTGGGCAACTTGCCATCCTGAGTTAACTGCTGCACATCTTTCACAGAAGAGCTTCATCACTTTCCTCCATTTCACTGTTACAATATCTACACCATCCTGTCTGCTTGGCCAGGCCCACCAAGGGCTACTGAAGCAAAAGGTCTGAGGCAAAGTACACGGATATCAAATGTCTGTGGGGTTGGATAACACTCACAGTGAGAAACCCAGGGAGTGGTTAACTGAAGGCATGTCAGGGTGTTGCAGGGCATTTGTTGAGCATGATAACTTCTTGTGTGCCTGCTCCTGCTTGTTGGGGAGGTAGGGACTCTTGGCCATGTTAAAGAGAGTCTCTGCAGGCTGATCCCAGAAGGTCCTCCGTTCTGTGCACTTTGGTCTTGTGAGGGGACCTGCTGCAGAGTTGCTAATGTGGGGAAAGAGACCCTGCAGGCAAGGTCCTTGTTAGTGTCCTCTTGAGAGCAAACAGAAGAGAATCCTGCTTGTGAAAGCCCATCATAAGGGACACATTTCCATCTCCATTTGCATTCCTCAATCACAGGGTTTGAAGAATCCATGGTCTATTTGAGTCTGGGTGCATTATGCATTCTTTCTGCACACATTTGGTGTTATGGTGTAAAGGGGACATCTGGGAGTTAACCATGGACTTCCTCCACATCAGGCAGTTGAACCTTTGAAGATGCTGGATGACATGAGTTTATGCAATGTGCTCTTCTAGGCAAGACTTTTTTTCTGTGTTCTTTCAACTCTTTTTATGAACAACAGCCTGGTGAGATCTGCACTTCAACAAGATACCTCAGGAAACAGTTGAATATTCTACTGAACACTTCTGAAATCTCCAGGCCTGTCCTAACCTGCAGCTTCTCAAAGTGATTTCTATTGTTTCAAGAGCCATGTGGCTGTAACTGAAAGTTTTCTTTAACTTCCTCAGGCTTAATTCCCAAAAGTCATCAAAGACACCTTGATCAAAGCATGACTCTGGGAACCTGCTGCTAGAGTATGCTGCCTTGTGTCTTGCCCAGCCCAAGGGCCAGAGGTGGGTTGTGCACATCTTGGGTTGTCTGTTCCTGGATGGAGAATGGTGCTTCCTGGGAGTGGAGCAGGGATGCTGGTTCCTGAGCCTGATGTGGAATGTGTCCCTGGTCAACTTCCACACTTTCAGCTGTAGATCACTTCTTCTCCCTGCCCTCAGCTGGATTAAACTTCTACCCAGCTCTCAGCTGCTTTGGTACAAACTCCTCTGTATTCTCTCAAGCACTCAGGGTTTATGGGCCAGCACAATGCACCCTGCTCTCCTTTATAAGCAAAGAGCTGCAGTTAATTTTCTACTTCACATCCTCTT
Source organism: Forpus xanthops (assembly GCA_032466535.1). Taxonomy (NCBI): domain Eukaryota; kingdom Metazoa; phylum Chordata; class Aves; order Psittaciformes; family Psittacidae; genus Forpus; species Forpus xanthops. The sequence goes on from JASSUY010019824.1 coordinate 11,787, forward strand.
TTCCTTTACAGGCCACACTGTAAATGGCTTTTCCTCTAAAAAAGATCCCCCCGTATACACATGTATATATCCCTCCCTCCGTTCTCCCTACGTGCCAAACTCCACATGCACTCAGTGTGCTTGCTGAGCCCTGCTTTGGCACAGCAGTTGGGCTTCTCTTTCTGGGGCAGCCAGTGTGATCTCACCCTGGACACAGGCATTTTCCTCCTGCTGGAAAAAGAACATTTGGGCTATTAGCAGAGAGGAAGCTCACAGTGTCATGTAAGTTTATATCAAACAATTGTTGTACCAACAGAGCTGGAAAAACAGGTTTTTTTTAAGCACCACTGTATCATTTCCCATTTTCTTTTTTAAGCAAAAGCTCAAACATTTCAGCTATAAAAAAGTGGATAGTGTATTAACTCTTTATGTTACTTACATATAAACAATAAATAACTGAAGGTTTAAGCCCAGAACACTTTATCTCTAATCCCTCATGCTGGATCCTTATCTTAAAGTTGCGATTGAAAATAAACTCCAATAAAATTTATGCACCAGCCAACGCAGGAAATACAATACTTGCCCTACCCTTTCTATCTTATTCACCATGATTACAAACCTATTGAGTGTGCCATAAGGAAACACACAATAGAATGAGATCAAATAATAAATGGAAGCAATACATCAGTCATATGCTCCTTTAGCCCAAAACAACTTTCACCTCCAATTTCAGCCCATAAGGCCATGAACAGAACAGCATGTATTACCCTTTGTGGGTAATATGTGTATTATGGGCAAAGGAAAAAATATCAGTTGATTTTGCTGGAGATCACATAACAGAGTTTCCCAAAGGAAACCTAAAGCTAAAAAAGATGTGTAGATTCCAGTTATGTATCAGAACATTGACTTTTATTTAACCAGTTATTTCAGAAATGAGGTATTTTCTTGATCTCTGTGAACCTTTTTAATTGGGGATGTGAAAAACTATGGTACCCAAAACCCAGTGCGTTTTCTCATCTTTGGGAGCATTAATTTCTCTACCAAGTATTTGTCCAGAATCCTTTCTAAATTGGATAGAAGAAAAACATCCTCCCATGTTTTTCATCCTGACTAAATTTTGATGACTTTAGTTTGCAGAAGGCTGTGCTCTGTACTCATCCCCAAGCTACAAGAATTTTTCTACCTTGCTACACAAACACTGGGTTAACTCAGAATTATGACAGACCAGTGATTTGTTAATGGTTTATTTTCTGTAATATAGTGACATTTTATCTGTGCATAAAACTTAAGAGGGAACTGAATTACATGGTGAAAACCATGTTACTCTATATGCTGATGTTAAACATATTATGTCTTACAGTGATTGTTTTTATGATAAATGACTAAAAAAGTAACAGAAGGCTGTCTTTATGAAATTATCTATTTCTAAAGCTGTAGTTTTGCAATGCAACTTTAACATTCATAGTACAGTTTTACTGCTTATACCTTATTAGATTTTGCAACCTAAAAGTTGGTACAATAGACAGGGTGAAACGCAGTTTTGCCTGTAGAAGGTTTAGCAAAGGCTGAATATCCTTAAATTGCACTCATGGCAGTACGAATGTTTTAAGTTCTTTTGTTAAGCAGCAGAATTTCTTTTGTTGAACTTGTAAACTTTCCAGTACAAACTTGCTTTTGTTGACAGTATGTTTTTTATAGCATTTGTGAGATGAAAACTATTTTGATGATCAGAACCTGGCACTTACTTTTAAGAAAAATGAGAACAAATGTTGCCATTATATTTCATTCTATTGTGGTAGGCACTTACAGAGGATAAAGACCTAAATGCATGGGAGCTGATGAGGCATAATGTTAATAAGAATAATGTAAATACTTGAGCAGTTAATTGCCTGGACAGTTGCATGGAGTTAAGTGTTTTAAGCAATTATCTGTGTTATTGACTGGTCCATAAGCATCTAGGCCTACTGTTCCTTGAGCATTACCAGCTAGAGAGATGAGAAGCTGCTGAGAAACTGTGTTGAAGGGCACTGCTGAAAGCTAAGAATGGGGGACTCAGCCTAAGCTGAGATGGGGTGTTTCAGTGAGCTCTGACTTTAAATTAGCCCTGGGGTTGCAAGGGGAGGACGTGGTTGACTTGATTTCCAGTTGTGTCCCTTACTCTGAAACTTCATGAACCAAAGTTACTGCTATCACCCTCCTTTACCAAAAGCCACCTCAGTGTGGCTCCTTGTTTGCAAAAGGGATGTGGATGCAGCTGCTGGGGCACATGACAGTTGGTAGCCCTTTGCTATGCATGTTGGAGAGGATGAACTAAATGCTCACAGCTTGTATGCAGGAGGAGAAAACAACACTAATGTGTGTGAAAAAACAAAAGGAGGCGAGCAGGAAGTACATGAAAAAAATCCATGAGAAAATGGATTTTGTGGTGTACTTAACCATGGCTGGGAGGGGGGTGCCTATGAAATGAGAAAGTTTGCTTGCTTGCCTGTGGGGTTTATTTGTTTTTTAAGGTTTCCTTTAAAAAGAACAGGAAAAATCCAGCAAAAAGTCAAGTTTCTCATCAGCTGGTGTCTCAGACAGCTCAAGCTGTGAGCAACTCTGCCATTTCTCACTAAGCAGCATGTGGTTCTCTCCTCCTTGGTGCAGAGACCCCTTTGAAAGACCTATTTGGACAAGCTAAAATTTATACTGGTGTCTAAAGCTAGGCAAGCAGATGGATTTTTATTGGAGGAAGAATGCCCTGAATGAAAGCAGGATTAGCTTTGTGGAAAATCACCTGTGCTAAATACTAGTTTGGGTTAGTGACTGATTTAGTGGCAGTGGATGGAAGAAACCAAACATCTGTTTCCCTCAATCCTTTTTAAGTGTTTCCCTCATCCTTTCATAGTGTCAAGCCTACAAGTATTTCATGATCAAAGTGTACAGCTTCATGAGCATTTCCTATATTTAGCAAATACCTGACTGAAGTAACGACCTTTCTCAGTATGAGATGGGTTGACAACTGAACTGTGATTCCTATCTGTGTGCCTTCTTCCCCATACCTAACCTGGTCATGAGTGCCATGGCTACATGTGCCCATAGAGTTAGGCTCATTTGACATGAAGTCTCACATCTGCCGATCAGTCATAGAATCATAGAATGGCTTGGGTTGGAAATGACCTTCAGATCATCAGGTTCCAATCCCCTGCCATGGGAAGGGACAGCTCACAATAAACCACGTCACCCAAGGCTCTGTCCAACCTGGTCTTGACCGCTGCCAGGAATGGAGCAATCACTGCTTCTTTGGGCAATGCATTCCAGTGTCTCACCACCCTCACAGTAAAGAACTTCTTCCTTATATCTAAACTGAACTTCCCCTGTTTAAGTCTGAACCCTTACCTGTTGTCCTACCACTACCGTCCCTGATGAAGAGACCCTCCCCAGCATCCTTATAGACCCACTTCAGATACTGGAAGTCTGCTATGATGGGCAGCAGTAGGGTTGTGTAAGATTACAGGAGGGCAAGATTTGGGTTTCCATGTAAATTGCCAAAATGTTGTCACTTTTTTACTTTATTTCCTCCTTTAGCATTTAATACACAACACCTGAAAACTTTTACTTTGATAATTTCTAAGCATTTTGTTTATGAGTCAAGCTACCATTAATTTGCCATATATTTTCTAGAAACGTATCGTAGAATACATTTACATGTATCAATATGCACTGATATTTTTATTCATTGAAGAGGTTAAAATGGGGCATTCTGAGAACCCAGAATCTGAGATACTTTGCAAAACATATTTTAACCAGTTTCTCTGGAGAATTTCCCACCAGTTCTATAATGAAGCCATTCAAAATAGAGTAAACGGGCAAAGTATTTAAATGACAATATTCCAAATGGCAGACACTTCAGAGAGAGGCATTCATACATGCTATGTGTTTTTTGACACATCTCAGTTCCTTAGTACAGTATGTACTACAAAACATTTTTCTTTTTTCCATGCTATTCTTTAAGGGGGGAATGCTCATTGGAACAAAATGGTTACCCAAATAAGCTCATGGTGAGGGCTATTACAGTTGAACAAGTTGTATAATTTGCCTTTTATTAATCAATGACAAAATATGATGCATTTGTTATTAGTTATGTTATGGGTTGTGGGTTTTTCCACCACTAACATTATTTTCTAAGACTTGGATAATTTTTGTGAAGTACAAGAATATTAAAGGTTTCTGTACCTACGTGCAGCTTCTAGGAGAGTTTAGATAGACTGAAAAAGCATTTCCAAGAGCTGACTGAATTGGATAATTTTTGTTTTCCAGATTTTTTTCTCTCTTTTCCCTGTCTCATCAATCCTGACATGACTGTCATCTTAATTACATGATACTGTGTTTTTTCAGATTGCATTCCCCTGTTGCTGATGGAATAACAGCTCTCCCATCAAGATGCATGAAAGTGTATACAGTTGTGGGTGGGGGAAGGAATTTAATATATTTTTATGCAGAACTCATCTATACTCCAAAAATGAGCCAATTTCCATGTGGAAACAGATTTGGCCTCCTTTAAAAACTGGCTGACTTCCCTGGAAAATGTATCCATTTCGGCCAACAACTTTCTAAACTAACAGACCTTTCTTTGCAAACATTTTGAACCCAAAATGCAGTACAGAAAACTTTTCAGGATGAGTTTGTTTGCTGCTTTATACTTCTTGGGTTCTCAGTCAGCTGTGAAATTGGCTTGGTGACATGGTGAGCAGCTTCAGTCTTTCCAAAGGTACAAACCAGCAACTACAGCCACAACCAATTGAAAACCTGTGTTGAACCTCTCATCTGGAGCGTAGTATTGTCTACAGCATAGAGCTCTGTGGTGCCATGCTGGGATATTCATTCTGCATTCATGGAGAGGGATGACCAGCCCTAGCCAATCCCCCAAAAACCCCTAAATCCAATCCTTCCTCAGGGTCTGAAGTATTTTATAATCACCCAGGCACACTAAAACAGAGAAAAATGTGTCTTTTTTGCTGTTGCTGTGAAGCTGCATGAGTGAAATCCTGGGCATCGTGTTAAGGCTTTACTGTAGAGCTTGGCTTGTGCCAAGCATGGATTTTAATATGTGTCTGTAGACCTGGTAAGTGCCTTTGCTTCTAGAAATACTCAGTCTTCTGGGGAACAAATACAGCTTTGCAGTGTCCTCAGGGCTCAGACAAACAAATGAGGTGGGAGCAGCAGTAAGAAAGAAGGCAGTTCTTCCCTTTGAGAAAGGCTGTTAGTGGAGGGGAGGAATGTGCAGTGTAATACATGTCATGTCTTTTTGGATCATGAACTTTCCTTCCTTCTTGCCTCTCTATCATCCCAGTCCTGTTAAATCTCACTCTCTGAGTACATGGCTTTTGATGTCTGGCATCTATTTTGCCCAATCCAAACAACATGTACTGGGCTTTGCTGCCAGAGGATTTCTACCTTCATGATGAGTTTTAATGTGTGATCATACTTTTCCGTTTTGAAAACATATATTAAAAACTTCAACATAATTTCTTTTCTTGCCAGTGTCAATGTAATAGGAAGAATATTGTCATTTGAGTTGTTAACGTGTTATTCTGGGTTGTCATAGCAAGAACATATGATTATTCTTCTCAATTTTTATTTAGGCATTGTCTGTAAGCTTCGGATTTAAACTGAATTCACCAATTTTCTCAAGCTGTGGGTGTCAAACTTTGGACAAGAAGATACTGAAATGGAAAAAAACCTCAGCCAGTTCAGGTATTCTTTCACCTTTCTGATAGTTTTACATCTCTTCTTGACTTTACTGTCCTTAATAGAGACATCCTGAAGCCAGGTCAGCTAATCAATATATTTATGCAACAGTCAGGAGCTGCCATATGGTGACATTCTCCTCTGAGCCTGTTCCTGACTCCTGGCTCAGTCTATTCTTGGATTTACTGAGAATCCTCTGAGAATAACAGCTGGGTGTAAAATGATAGCCTGAGGGTGCTGTCCAACACACACTTCAGATTTCGGATTATTTATATATTTAGGCAGAGAGTGATAAAGCGGAGTTTGCTCTCCTTATGGTTTCTGATTATAGAAAGGGGGTTTTTGCACAAGCCCACCAAATGCTCTGTGACTGAGAGGGTGTGACAGCTTTCTGGATGAATGTGGTCTTGGTATAGGCATGTCTACAAAATGATCCTACTGAAACACATAATTGTGGGTTTAAGGAGACACTTGGTGCTGGTTGCTGTTGTAAATACTGAGACTGCTGGAAAGCCCTAAATGGTGGATGAAAGCCCTTAATGGTAAACTGAACTTTTTGACTTATCCAAGGGGAATTCCTGGAGAAGATGTTTTAAGTCAGCTCCCTGACCTTAATTACACCTGCTTGGTCTTCTCTGGTTTATTGTTGCATACTTTTTGGTTTATTGCATTGGCTCTATGGCCATTTCTGCATGTGCATAGAGCAGCAATGTACTAATTAATTCCTCTGTGTCTGGCTACACCTGGAAACCACTTGTGTCCAGACCATCTTAGAGCTGCTTGTGTCATTTTCCTGCAGCACATGCTGTTCAGGACTATGGCCAAAGGAAGTTGAAGTCTTCCCCAGTGCAGATTTTGCCTCAGTCTGCATTATGTCTCCTCGTCACAGGAAGTGAACTGGTTTGCAGTTCAATCTGGTTGCAACTCAGCCTGTGGGCTTTGCTCCCCCCCAGTTTGCACTTTGACAGCATCCAATCTCAGTATTGGATATCCAAACTCATATGAGCCAACAGCCCCAAATGTTTGTCTTTGGTCTGGGAAAGGGTTAGTTGTCTGAGAGGAATTGCTTTCAACTTACTCTGCAAAAGGCTTCAAATAACCCCAAATTATTCACTTTTGAAAAACTCCTAAAGGACCCCACAATTTTGGTCAGTCTTTTTTAAGTGGGTGGGAAGTATGGGATGTAAGGGCATGAAATAATAAGAGGAGGAATCAGGTTTTACAGATAACATAGTAGTTTAGTCTAGATGATAGGTAACCACAAGTTGGTGCTCCGTGGTTGAACAGCTTGCACCTCTTCTGTGAGAATGCAAAACTGTTACGGGACAGTTGGGATGAGGTGGTGCTGTTAGGACTGGATTTCTGGCCTCTGATGAATGTGTGCCTGGAGCAATGACCATCACTTACTGTGCTTAATTTTGCATATATGCTAGCCCCATTTCATCCAAGACCTTCTCACACGAGTAATTGTTTTCAAGATTGAAGCTGTAGGCACCACCCATAAATGATTCACATTTCTAGAGGCAAATGTTCCCATAAAAGACAGAGTTATATTTTGTACATAGGAGTGAATGACCCTATGGAGAGTCAAATACTTTCCAAGCCAGCTTATTTCTATGCTGGAAAACACTCTCCTAAAATTAATTCATCCAAGGATTTCCAGATGCAACTTCCAATTGACTTTAAAAGTAAGATGGATTTTCCAGACAGTCAAAAGCCAAAAGACATTTAAGCCTAACTAGTAATTTGTAACAGAGATATAGATGAACTGATGAGAAAATAGCTTTTGGTATATCATGATAGGACCTCATAGTTCAGTTCTATGCCCTACCATTAGTGATAATAAATGCCTGAAGTTCAATAGCATCTGCTAGCATCTGCTGCCTTTTCTCTGTCTTAGTGTGGAAGGCAAAAGGAGAGAACAGCCAGGTTTAAGCACAGTTTCATGCAGACCTTTGAAGATTCATGCTGCAAAGTGTTTCGTCATTTATAAGGCACATGTAATCACCACAGGTGGTGTAGGGTGCATAGATACTTTACTGCTGACACTGAGAAATTGCAGGAAATATTTCAGTGTGGTCATGGTATAATGGGAGGTGTTGATATCTCTTGAGGTTGTGTAGTGCAGTTGTTAGTTCATGGATGTATTCCTGGTATTATTCCTAGAACAGGGACATGGTGTTTGAGCTGGGTATTTAATTTAGCTGTCTGTCCCCATCGCCTCCTGGAATCCAGTTTCTGCCTTGGCTCAGATGTTGTCTCCTGCTCCTGCAAATAACACAGCCATAAGGGAGTGCAGGTCAGGGCCAAGACTGAGCACCTGGATAATGTGGTGATCACTGTTCCCAGGCAATGTTGCACTCTATTCCTTAAATGACAACACTTACTCACCTATATGACCCTGAAGTGATGTGTCGTACACATATAAATGAGAAAACAGAATAAAAAACAACAGCATGCAGCTGATTCAGATCCCACGAATGGGATCAGCCATAGGTCAACCCTATTCCTAAAAGGAGACAGGGCTTGGAGGCAGGATTACCTACAGCATAAGTGAGACTGGTACTATTGGCCCTGGGCTGAGCTGAAATGGGGTCCTGGGCCATGGGTAAGCCTGTGCATGGGGTTTTCAGCAGAAGCTGGGCAGGGACATTAATACATACTGATGACCTCAGGGACTGGATGCTTTCTGCTATTTCCTTTACGTTTCTTACATTATCCCCATGGGGCCAAAGGACAGGGAGCAGCAGCTTGGCAAGGTAAGCAGGAATGTGCATTCAGAGGTGTCAGCTTGTTAAAGACTTCCCTGAGCTTAGCAGCCCTTTAGGGGGAGCAAACTAAAGAAGACAAATTATTGAACTGAGCCAGTGTCCGAGGAGTTCTGTGTTATGCATAGCAGTTTATGGGTCTCAAGTAGACTTGAAGAAAGTAACCTGTACCTTGAGTAATTGATTTCAGCAAGACTAAGGCTAAGACTGTGTGTTTAGAGGAAAAGATTTTACAATTCCCTTTGAAAACAGCATCTTGATGTGATGAGGACTTGCTTCATTGCTGGATGTTTACTCAGAACAAGAACAACAGTTACATACTGCATAAGTGTGGCTGACCACATAAGGGGATCTGTCCCTAGCTGTTTCATAGCTGAAATCCAAATATAGCTTCATCCCACACGTATGCCCATGTAAACACAAGCACCTTGCTAACATGTGTGAGTTGGGAATGAATTTGCCATAGCCTCCTTTAATAATAAATGGAGGAGAGACGAATCTATGAATCAGATCTCTGTGAGCTAAGCTAATATCTGAAAGCAGAAGGTGGCTTTGATTTGCACAGGCTACTGCTTTTTATGGGAACAGGCTGACATCCCTTTCCTACACCTAGGTGTAGGGGTGAACTCAATCCTGAAGTCCATGTCACCAGCGATTTGAACAGTACTGCTCCCTATACATATCCCTGAGGAACACCACTCATCACTGGTGTCCACTTGGACATTGAGCTGTTGACCATAAATCTTTGAGTGTGACCATCCAGCCAATTTCTTATCCTCTGAGTGGTCCATCTGTCAAATCCATGTCTCTCCAGTTTAGAGACAAGGTTGTTGTGCAGGACAGTCTCAAATGCTTTGCACAGGCCTAGTTAGGCCACATCAGTCGCTCTTCCCTTATTCACCAATGCTGTAACCCTGACAGGGTTTGGTGAAAGCCACCACATTTATCAGGCTCTATTTGTTCCTCGTGAAGCCATGTTGGCTGTCACCAGTCATCTTCTTATTTTCCATGTATCTTAACATAGTTTCCAGGAGGATCTTCTCCATGGTCTTGCACCAAGGTGTGACTGGCCGGCCTGTGATTCCCCCGGTCTTCCCTTTTTCCCTTTTTTAAAATAAGGTTATGCTTCCCCCACTGGACTGCCACAGTTTCTCTGAAGTGATGGACAGTGGCTTAGCCACTTCATTCACCAGTTCTCTCAGGACCTATGGATTCACCTCATTGGGTCCCATGGTCATCCTTGCACCTTCAAGTTCCTTAGATGGTCTTGAACCTGATCTTCTCCTACAGTGGGTGATTCTTCATTTTCCCAGTACCTGCCTTTACCTTGTATAACTTGGGCAGTGTGGTTGCAACACTTGTTAATGAAGACCTGGGCAAGAAAATCATTTAGTACCTTTGCTCTTCTCCTTGTCCTGAGTAGCCAATTTTCCTATTTCCTTCCAGAGAGGGACCACATTTTCCCTTTTCCTCTTTTTATCCCTGATGTACCTGTAGGAGCTTTTATTGTTGCCTTTGACATCCCTGCCCACATTAAATTCTATCAGGGCTTTAGTTTTCTTGACCTCATCTCTAGTTGCTTAGTTAATTTCTCAGTATTCCTCTCAGGCTACCTGTCCTTGCTTCCACCCTCTGTAGGCTTCACTTTTGCATTTGAGTTTGTCCAGAACCTCTTTGTTCATTCATGCCTGCCTCCTGGTGTTTTTGTCTGACTTTGTTGGGTTACATTGCTCCTGAGTTTGGAGGAGGTGAATTCTGAATATTAACCAGCTTCCTTGGGTCCCTTTTCCCTCGGGAGTTTTTTCCCATGGTACTCTACTAAGCAGATCCCCGAAGAGGCCAAAGTCTGCTCTTCTGAAGGCCAAGGTAGTGAGCTTGCTGCACACCCTCCTTACTGCCCTAAGGATCTTGAGCTCCTCTATTTCATGATCATGGCAGCCGAGGCTGCCCCCAAGCTTTACATTTCCCAGAAGCCCCTCCTTGATTGTGGGGACAAAGTCCAGAACAGCACCTCCTCTCATTGGCTTCTCTGTATCTTGGAGAAGGAAGTTATGATCAACACCTTCCAGGAGCATCCTGGATTGCTTGTGTCCAGCTGTGTTGTCCCTCCAACAGATATCAGGGTGGTTAAAGTCCCACATGAGGACCAGGGCTTTTGAATGTGAAGCTGCTTCTGTCTGTCTAATGAGGACTTCTTCCACTTGGTCTCTCTGGTTGGATGACCTGTAACAAACCCCTACTGTAATGTCCTCTGTCCCTGCCCTGCCTTTAATCCTGACCCATAAGCATTGAGTTGACTCTTCATCCATCCCCAGGCAGAGTTCCATGCACCCCAGCTCTTCATTGACATAGAGGGCAACAGACCTTCTTAATCTCCCCTGCTTGTCCTTCCTGAAGAGCCTGGGACTTCCATGAAATCCTTTAGGGCCCAACTGTTTTATTGCTTAGAAGGCTTTCATTCGGAGATGGCTAAGGGCCCTCTAGGCCACAAAGCAACTCCTGACACAACTGCATTAATAGCACTGATGGGAGGACACTAATCTGGGAGAAATGTAAGCTGTGGGTGGGAGATACAAGCCAGAGCCCTGTAGCTGCTATAAATGTAGGTGTTCAACCTAGACAAAAAGTAGAACTGTGTGTGCTGCCTTTGGATATAGGGCCCTCGTGGGGACTCCTAAGTGAAACACCACGTACTCTTGCTTAGTGTCTAAGTCCATTACTACACTTCGACAATATTGAGACAAAAATACTCTTTCCCCCCAAAAGGTGTGTTTTATTTCCTGACAATTACTGCAGTGAAGTAAGTTTCCCAATTGGCAGCAAAATGAGATGCTATAATTTCCGAAGTGTTTGGGCAGTTCAAAGGGCTTGGCAGACAGTGGAAACTTTTTCAAGAGCTGGAGGTTAGGAAGTTGCTTGGCAGCATGGAATTCTTCCTCTGCATCCCCATCTAGCCTCCAGAACTGATCATGCACCCAGGGAAGCTGGTGGAGGTCTGGCCCTTGCTCTCTTAGGGAAAAATAGCAGCCAGATATGGAAAATCACCCTCACTGAGACCAGCCAGCCAGAATTGGCAGTCTGAATGAGTCCAGTTAGGTATGAAAAGCCCCAGCTGACACCCTGTGCTGCCAGGAATACTTCTTTTTAGCCAGATTCTTCATATGAACTGCATTGGGTCTGCTAATTTCCACCAACATGATGTGTGGGTACTTTGCTGTGCATTTCTGTGAATGAAAAATACTGCACTTGGTTTACCAGTCCCCATCAGTGGGTTGTCTGGGGATTTACTTTGATACACACTTCTGTGAATGAAATCTTAGCAGAGCATCAATTCTAGTCTCCATGAATATTGGCACTGCTTATAACCTGTATATTCAATCCCAGTCTAGACCTGGCACATCACCTTTGTTGTGAATGGATCCAAGCAGTTTTTGTGCATGCACTGTTGGATTTCTCAACCCAGGTTTCATAGCTCAAGAGTTTCTTTTTACTCTTTCTCTTCTTAATTTCTTTTTAGTTCTCTCTCTGAGTTACATGGAGTTTATTTCACATTTATTAATTTACAGATGAGAAGCAGAGGTAGTCTCTGCTGATTAGTTATGTGCCATCCTTGGTTTTTCATCTTTTCAGTCTAGGTTTGCCATAATATCTTTGATATTGTTCAGAAAAATAATTAAATTAATCAAGTCACATAGCCAAAGACTTCCTAATGCATTTATTAGCAAGCACTTTGCCACTGTAATGACTGGTACAAGTAATGGTAGTATTACTGTTTATTATTGGATGTCTGACATCAGCACAGATTTTACAAAGGGTGTTACCTATAGGTAACCTGAAAGCAACCTTCATCTGATCTTCTTCAGGACTGCTGGGCTGTTTAGGCTGGTTCTAGACTGTCATGTAGTTGGAAAGTGAGTAATTATCACAGTTGGTCCATCTTTGGTCAGAGTTGCATCTTGTACTACGGACAAAGTGAAGGAACCTGTACTCTATCAAATGACCACTGAGAAACAGTTACATGCAAAACCTAGATGCAAAGAAGAGACTCCATAGCCTGTGCTTCAGTGGATAGGGGTCTGCTGGGTCCTTGCTTCCACTGTTCTCTTCTGAATGGCACCAGGAGCCATGGTACACTTTGCCACGGTCTCGTTGCAGGCAAAGGTTTGGCATGCATGTTAAGTTGGGCACATTTTGCAAGGATTTAAGAAAACATATGAAGTAGTTATTGATAAATAAACAAAAATTACTAGGAAAAGTATGTTAAAAATCCTAAAAGCCTCAGTTTTTTGCTCATGCTTAGCCAATCAGTCTTTACATTCGGATCAGAGTTGAGCAATGTGTTTTTAATATTGAACAGAATTGTTAATATATTTCTTTGACATTGTCCTGAGGACCAGATTGAGCATCCCAGTTCCTACTGGGATCACTGAGAGTTATGGGCACCCAGTAGTCACTACACTTCATAGAGTATAAGAACCATCTCATGCTGACAGCTCCCCAAATGCTGTTGTGTGTGTGAATGTTGAACAGGAGTGTTTCTGGAAGCGGGACAAAGAAATAGGAACCATGTGAGTATTTGTCAGGATGTTTATGAGCTTATACTGATAGGATCTGGGGAAAACTCTATAACTGGTAGTGTAGCCAGGAATGAGAACTGGATGATCCACCAGAAGTAAAAATGTTTTCTTAAACTATATTATAATACAGCCAAATGCAGCACATGCAGGGCCAAAAAGAGCAAAAAGTAATCCTGAATTACCTAAGGACCATTGTGGAAAAACTAATCAGCCTGAGTTCTGCTATCATGGTTTATCCAAGGGGTTGGTATGGACCAAGAAACACTTTGAGTTTAGTATGGATGTAACTCGACCTAAATAATTAAAATAATGATAATAAATACTCTGTTTCAGTGTCTATAACTGACAGAAATACCATAATAATGATCTGAGCATTAAAGAGAATGTCTTCACAAGCAAAAACATTTGGGAATGACGGAATTCTGATATCAGACAGCCCAAAGGAAGTGAAGGAGCTGAACTGGTTACAACATCTACATATCTCCACATGGAGAAAGTACCAGATTTAAAGTGTTATTTCAGCTTGTGGAGGGCATTACAATGAGGACCCAAGTGCTGAAAGCAGGCAGTTTCAATCTGACAACAAAGCATGAGCTTTAACAGTGATGATCATTAGCCTTTGAAACAAAAACTGGCAAGAGGAATAGCCGTTTCTCCACCTCATACTGTTTTCAGCTCAAGATTTGTGGCCTTTCTGGAGAGAGTAATATACTTTAGTTAAGACACACTTACGGTAAAGAATTTCTTCCTCATATCCAATCTAAACTTCCCCTGTTTAAGTTTGAACCCATTACTCCTTGTCCTATCACTACAGTCCC
>JASSUY010019827.1:0-17697 GCA_032466535.1 Forpus xanthops
TGGCATGGTTAAACTTCATGAGGTTGGCATCAGCCCATCTCACAAGCATGTCAAGGTCCCTCTGGATGGCATTCCTTGCCTCCAACGTATCAACCAAACCAAGGCTGGTACAAATGCAAACCCTAAAGAATATTATGAGTTTACAACTTTCTTTTGTTTTCTTCCCATTTTTCTTGTTTCCTTTCCTACTCACAAATATATCAGAAGTATAGCTGATTGAGATACATATAAAAGCCCCCATTTTCTTTTATAATTCAATGCTATTTTTCAGTAACATAATTCTGACATAGTAAAGCAAGTATATCTAATCTATACCTGAAATAAAAACATGCAAAAGCATCTAAAACTGTTTCAATTCTGTGATTCACTAATTTCATTAGTTAGGTTAGATTTTTTATTTAGTACTAGGCATGCATCTTCCCAGAAAGAATAGCAGCATGAGAGGGCGGAGGAAAAAAGAAGTGGAAATATGAAAATTACATTTTTTTCAGTGGCCAAGAATCATGGTTCCAGAGCTCATTCCCTGACAGATTTATTGTTTAGAAAGTTTTAGTGGATTGCAATTTTATATATGGAGCAAATGATTATTCTGTTACCATAAGAAGAACCTGCATTAGTTTATTTTTCTTAAACCTGCAGTCCTCGATAACTGATGAAAAGATGGAACACTAATTAGATATTTATAAGAAAATGATACAGTGTTAATACATGATAGTTTATTAACAGTTTTTTCTCCCCGTTAAACAACTAGAAAAAGTTATTGTGGGATGGCCATACTACAGACCAGTACAGATGCTCAAAGAGTGAGTAAGACTGGCTAAATTTTAGCTCATATAAATTTAAATGAGTACATTCTTAAAAGTTTGTTATGAGTCCTGAAGAGAACTTTAGGACTTCTTTAATTTCTTTTGTTGAACAGGTTCAGCTTCCAAAATCTCAAGAGCACTTCCAAAAATTAACTACAATTTAAAAGCTAACGGAAGAAATCAAAAGAAAATGTAAAATTGAAGGAGGCATTAACCGAGAGGTTAGCTCCTACGTAAAATGTGATTATTTACCTGATTAAATCTTGCTCCAAGAGAAATGAGGATGTTAGTAAAACCAATGACTGCGCAAAACAAGCACATGCAGAATCTATTTCCCAAATTTTATTTAACAATAAAAGTTTTGAATATTTCAATTTTATGATTGCTTATGTTCATATGTTGTCATGAATACTCAGTGCAACTGTAAAACAGGAATAATTAAGGCTTTAGATGTAAAAGAAAGTTATATGAGTTTACGTGATCTATTTCTAAATACTTTTTATATTTACATACATAAAACAGAACTTTCAAGTGGATCTGCTTAAAACGTTTGCTAACAGTGAGCTCCTCAAAGTCAGCAACACTATAAAGTATCTTTTTATTTATTTATTTTTAAATAGCAATCCCGAAAGCACTCAGGTAAGGCACACGATAAAAAGTAAAAAGCTTATAAACCAGTAATTTTCTGCCCATTTCTCTTTGTTCAAAGAGAATCCTTGCTCAAAGACAATCCTTGCTTTCAGACCTGATGCCTGTCCCCACAGCAATTTCATGAGTTGCAGAAAGCTCTAAAGTTTTCTTCAGAATCAAGGAGATTTCTATTTTATTGGTGAAATCTAACCTGCAGCTCTTTGGCCTTTGCAGCAGTTTTTCCTCTTGACCGTTTCTCTGGAGCTGCAGGCTCGCAGACCCTTGCTGTGTTTCTCTCTTGCCTTTTTACTCCTTGTGTTTTCTGCAATCATATTTTCTTGAGTATTTTTCAACGTCCTTAAGCAATGAACAACCTCCTCTACTTCCATGAAGTCTTACCTGATTCACTCACTCTTACTGATCAAACACAGCAAGTAAGAAAAACAAAAAGCCCCAAAGTTACACAATCTACCTTATCCAGCTATCTTTACATTAGCATTGTATGCAGTACGATGAATTACTTAATGGACAAAAGGATACATTTTTCTTCAACAGTTTCCATAATATACAGCACACTGTAACTATATTATGTGCTCTCTGAAATCAGGCCTATTTCCCCTGTTACTTTATGAAAACAGTTCTTGCAGACAGTGTAGGGAAAGCTTTTGTCCAGTATTGATTATCCTGTGGATTTTTGGGTTGCCATGAAAAAAACATGTTCCCAAAGCATTCTGCTTTAATTCTAAAGCTATGCTATAAAACACCAAATGATTAACCATTTTCCATTTCACAAGTTGACATTGTAAAACTGTTCTGACGTAGATTAATCCTAATTTTGCACTCGATCATACTACACCCTGTGACTCACTAAAAGAATGTCAGGGAAAAAAGACTATTTTAAAATACCAACAACAGGCTGGGGGAGAAACGGCACAATAAAAAGCATTTTTAGTGCTATAAAGTAAAGCAGCCTAAACCACATATACATTAGCTATTATTTTATAAACTAGAATGTATTTTGCAGTGTTCCCATTTTTCACTCTGGAATTGAGTCCGAGCCCCTCACTTCCAAACTGCTAAGGTCAGTTTAGACCTGTACCACACAGGTACAGAAAAAACAAAACAGTTCATAGAATGAATTCCTCACCTTTAAGACCTGGGCAATCTTTGGTTAACAAAATGCATTTACATCTAAAAATATAATTTAATTGATCAATTTTTTCAGTTCACTCCATGGAGACTCTGTACTGAACCATATTTAAGAATGCCAGACTGATGTACTTAATCCAGAGTCAGTTTTCTGGATCAAGATTATTGTGCTCATCAGGGATATGATGGAAGCTCAGGATTTATCTGAGATCTTCAGGAGTTTTTACCCCTTCCGGTGTTCTATGAAGACAAAAAGAAGGCCCATGGTAAGGAAGGAGAAAAAGGGCAAACAATTTTTCTCACCAACCACCAAAATAAAACAGCAATTTGTGCCCCGGCCTTCTGTGGAAGAAATTCAAACAGCTTTTAAAGAGCAAGAATAGAAATGTATAACAAATAATCTTTAAGAAGATGCTTTGAAATTCTGAACTTGTATAGAAATAGAACCTTAGTACCAAGGTTAAGCCATAACCTTGATCCATCAGATCTTTTTTCTGAGCTATCATTCACTACAAAGACTGTAAAAATAACAATTATTAATGTTAATAATATACCCCAAGAATCTGTTGACCCTACTGAGATTTTAGCTTTGCCAAAATGCAAGCAGAAAAATTAGGCATATGAGAAGTGTATTTAATTAGGAACTTGCCATCTGGCATAAGCAAGTAATTGCAAGTGTAGCCCTTTTAATATAGAAGAAGCTATAATCAACTAGGGAATAGTCCATAACCTATTTCTTGTTTGATTGAAATGCATAAATTAGGTATGGGAATAGTGTAATTACCTATTATTTTGAAGGGTTATCCATGAAGCTGAGCTGTAGGCAACCACAGCAAGCAGAGTAAACACAGTAAAACTGTTGTCTTAAAACTGACAGATTTAAATCAGTAATTTTGACAGCCTTTAAAAATCTGCCATCCTGTCATATTAAGCAAAGTTAGAATATACTCGGAAAATAAAGAGCTAAATTAAACACACAAAAAAAGCACACCTAGCATTATTTCTGGAATCCTATCTGGAGCAACATTTATTACAATTGGACATCCCATTCTGACAAGCTATTCTGAAAAAAGTAAAGAAAAGCCAATTACATAAACAGGCAACAAAATGAAGCAGCCTCTACTCAGCTGCTCTAACTGTGCAAAACAGGAGACAATTAGTTCGAGTTTAGTAATAAACATTATCAACGTCTAAGCGTTTTCTTTACTGAACTTGTGATTCATAATGAATTGCCATAGTAACAGAAGTTATGATTGAAAGTCCTTTTCTCTGTTATTTATTAAGAACATTTTACTTCACTCTTTACTCCTCACACTCACTTGGCTTTGTAGCAGCTAAAGTGAGAACAGCTGCATCCTACTTTGCATGATCATCTCATTATTGCCTGGACAACAAAACTACGTGGGCAGGCTGTTCTTAGCTGTGCAGTCAAACACCCAGTCCCTCAGCTGCTACAGAATAGTTGTAGTACCAAATATAAAGCCAAGTCACAGATCAGCCCCTCAAGTAGGAAATAGTTTCCAGAAATTTACTGACCATTCCTTAAGATAAAGATGTCTGACAGCCCCTGATCTACTCTGTTATGTTCTGGTTTTTTAATCCACCAGAGCAGGTAAGCACTGAAATCAGTGCAAAAGTGTGCTGTCCTTGTCAGATATTGTACAAAATAGAATGGCCCCTTTTATTCACAGTAAAATTGCCTGTACACCCAGTACAACTATCCATACTGTTTGCAGCATTTTCTAAGGAAGTATTCTTGACCTATCTTTGGGGCTTTTTTTTATTAATTGTCGTCGTTACACTTTACAATTAACTGATTTTACCTGCCTCAGAGAATCCTTACAATTTGATTTTGGGCTTGATGAAAAAGATTAAAAAAAAAAAGAGAAGAAAAATCAATACCAGATACTTAACGTTTATATTCTCAAACAAGCTCTGGTAGATCCTTATCATACTTCTATTTCCTGATTAACAGTGCTTGATGTACTCAGATTTTAAGCTTTTTCTAAAGTCAAAGACATATTTGTTTACTAGCACTAGCTAGCAGTTCTGCTTTCTTATACAATTTAATACTCCTTGGCTGCCTTCTATAACATATCCCTATAAGAAGAAAAAATAATGAATGAAGCTGCATTTTAAAACCAGACATACAACCTGATACATACGTGGGTGCATGTGACACTACATATAGTTATCTTCCAGAATTCCCCTGCAAGTCTCTACTGGTTGCCACAGGAGAGGGCAAACAAAAGGGATGGTGCTCTTTCAGGCTATCAAAATAGTTCAGGAAGAAAAATTCTGGCCAATACGATATTCAGGTTTTCTCCAGAGAATGGTACAGGAAGACAAGCATTTTTGGATACTTGTGTTCTTAAATTTTTAAGACTGAATCATGGAGGGATTGGCACTTCATTAGCAGAAGACTGGGAGGTAAGGGAAAAGAAAGCTGAGTGCTGCATCTGCGCTATTCAGCATCCAGCAGCACACTGGAATACTCTTCCTGCACTGACGTGAATAGCCAAGTGACTGAAAATGTGAAGACAATGACTCACCTTCTTGTTGCATATTCAGAAACTGTTTGGAAGGAGTCAAATGAAAATGTGTTTGGACTGTTGGTAGGGAAGTTCTTCAGTCCTTTAGGCAGATTTAATGATGCTTCATGTGAAGGCTATATACTGAGAGACCAGGACAAGAGCAGACAGAAAAGCACTGTAGGAAAGTTTTTCTGAGATCAACTAATGGAGGTAAACTCACTGCTGCAAGAGACGGATCCTGAACAAAGACAAAACATTCTGAGGATGCTGTTTCAGCAGCACATATGCTAGAGGAAGATTTCTCTTCTGCTCTTATGTGTAACATGGGAATTACAGGTTAAAGGAGCATGGCATTTAAACCTGAAAGAGGGGAGGTTTAGAGGAGATGTTAGGAAGAATTTCTTTGCTGTAAGGGTAGTGAGACACTGGAACAAATTGCCCAGAGAAGTTGTGGATGTTTCATCCCTGGAATCGTTCGAGGCCAGGACAGGGCCTTGAGCAATCTGGTCTACTGGAATGTGTCCTTGCCCATGCCAAAGAAGGTGGAATTAGATGAGCTTTAAGGCCCCTGCCAACCCAAACCATTCTATGATCCTATTGTGATTCCATGATTTGGAAAACTAGCTGTGAGCAACAAGTCAGTTCAGTACATACTGAACATTTTCCAGTAACAAGTTTCCAAAGATGATACAGGAAATCAGTACACCCATTTAATCTTACAATGTGACCTCTACAGGAGAGACCAATAAAGAGAGATTCTTCTGTATTTAATTGTATCTCTTTATTCAAGTAGCATTTTATATCCTCATATATTGCAACGATCTCGTATTTTTTCCCTTGTATTTAACTGCAAAAGAACAGAATTAATACATCTGTCACTGCCAGTTAATGGTTCTCTAGCAAGTAATAGCTGCCTTCTCTTAACAAGGTTGCTGGTGATGATGGTGTTTATTCACTCATGTTCAAATAATCTGAGATAACTGTGCAGGAAGTTTTGGGTAGATACTTTGTTGATCCTCAAACCTTGGCTTCAAATGAACAAGTAATTTAAGAATCAATATTATATAACTATATTTTAATCAGACATGGATTGGGATACAGACATATACATGAAATGGTCTGCAGTAAGCACTGTCATATGGACTTTAAAGAAGTCAGTTTCTGATTACCCAGTCTGCTTCAATAAAAAGCATGAAAAAAAAAAAAAAAAACAACCATGTAGTTCATATGTATGCCCCTCTAAGAATTGAAGCATTCTATTAGATCTTTTTTTCCTCAGTAAACCAAACAGGTCTCTCTATCCACACTTCACATTGGTACTTACACTTTAGGCCAGACAAAACATCATAGATCACACATCTGAAATTTTAAACAGTTTTAACAGATGCATTAAATAAGTCTAAAACTCATTAGAAAACCTTAGTTGTTACACTGTTTTACTTCAGATTACACAGACTATGCATTTTTTGTACTTCCAACACTGCAGTGGCATCACTGGCAACCGTAAGTGTAAGCATGAATTTAAACTTCCACATAACTGTATTCCATTTAATTATCTGTTTAGCCCATATCTGGCAAGACCATTTCAAAAAGATACACCAAGTATATTAGTATGGTTTCATCAATTACATCAGTGGGGTTTGTTCATTTTGCATAACTATTTCTACTTGTAGCATATTCTTAAAGTAAGCCTATAGTTTGGATAGCCTGCTTTCCTTTCCGGGAATCAACATTTGGAACAATGACTTGCATATGGTCTACGCATTCTAAAATACTTCCACTTTAAATCTTCTTCTTGTACTAGTAAAAACAAGCAAGTAATTCACATCTATTAATTATTTTATGGTTTACCAAAAAATATGGAGGAAATATGTCAAGGTAATTCATATTTATTTACACAAGAGTGTTATACATCCATTTATAATAATAAAAAAAAAAATCAACATAATTGACAAAATATTTGGTGCTATATAAATTTTTAAATGGCATATTAAGAAATATGACAACTACAGATTCATAGTCTCACTTCCATGCTTAGTCAACACTAAAATTAACATGTTTACTTATATTCCTCTATGAAAAATATAACTACCTTACACTCATTTTTTTCCAATTGATCTTACTGGAAATGCCATATAAAATGAACTGCTTGTTCTGTGTAGGCCCAGGGAAAAGATCCAGAGGAGAGCAAGGGACCCAATTAGCAAGATGAGCTAAAAAGTAGCAAGACAAACAGATGGACTCATATGGCAGCTAATAGTGTGTCAATTTCTTATGAACTAAATTTAAGAAAACTCAAAAAACAATCAACCTTTATACCTAGCATTCTCAAAAGATAACTAAGCATAAATGAGGTGTGCGGTGTGGAGTTTTTTATCTTACTGAAACAGTAGTGAAGTTCTCTGTTACTCCCTCAAAACCAGGAATAATTTAAGACTTTGAGATATACATTTAATGTGCTTGGTGCAGAAAATATACTACTGATCTGTAACTGTTCAGTATAGATGGATGCTTTAGTCATCTTGTTTCATTTTAGCTGATGTGAAACTAATATTCAGTCTTAAGAGTAAAGACAGATTTAAGGCAGAATGTTTGCAGTCATTAGAAAATCTTGACTTCTACAGAACAGTTAAGATAATTCTTACAACAAATAATTCTAATAATAAAAATATAGAATATAATTTTGTAAGTGAAATTACCAGAAGTCTGCCTAGTGAGTTATCTATCTTAGTGCACTGGTTAGTCTGGGCTAATAATCAGAAACAACAGCCTCCTGCATAAACTATGTAAAAACCTCAACGTTTAGCTTAATAAGTTAAAGAATAATCAAATTAAGGAGGATACTGATTTCATAGGGAAGGAAGTTTATGAAGCCACTGAAAATTTTCACTAAAAAAAATCTCCAAAAGGAAGTTTTACAAATTCAATTAGCAAGCATTGAAAAATTTATAGACTTCAAAGCGGTTAAAGCTAAAAAATTTAATAAATTACTCGCACTACACAAATGCTGAGAATGTGGCTGCTACAGTACATTGCCGCATGTTTTCTATTTTCCTCATTGCAGCCCTGAAGAAATTGAAAGGGTCCAAACAGAGAAAACTCTGTGTGTGCCAGGTGTTCTGCCTGAAATAAACGCCATCAACTTATAAAGTAGAAGCAGATAATCACAGAAGTCCCAGATAAGTTTAGGGCAAAAAATTAAGTTCTGGTGTACCACATCAACTCTCCTGCCAGAGTTCTCTCACTGTCTTAACAGCTAGCCATCACACAGCTAGAATCTATGTCCTAGTATAGCAACAATTAAAGAAACACCAGAACTCTAAACAGCTACAGTACGTCAACTTTGTTTTTTAAAAATAATGAGAAAACAAGCAGTCCCCTTAGAGATGTATTTAAGTTCTTAGAAAAGATTTTTTTAAAAGTCATTGAAATTTCCCAAATCGTAAATTATGTAGTATCTATAAACTAAATTTTACTTTCCATGTTAAAAACTGATTTGTTGAAAAGCCGTTGAACTCCGTTTTGAGACAAAAATTGTCCATGTCATATTTACTTTTCAACTGCTTCAAATAATTAACAAAAATGTGCAAAAAAATACCATAAAACCAAAATATTCACTATCTACCATGCCTCTGTTGCTAAAGTAAATGATTTTACAGCTTTTTACATAGGACTTCATTCAAGGCACAAAAACAAATACTCTTTTCAAAGTTCCTGTCTGTGAAGCTAACTCAACATTACATGTAGAATTCTCCCATCAGCTTTCATAGACACAGCACATTGTAGCCAGGCAGAGAAACAAAACCTACCTCCACCGTCTTTTTTACCCTCATCCAATATCCTCCATAGTTTCTCAACCAAAAGGGCTGTCCTATCTCCAGTCCTTCTTTACACTGATATTCTTGCTTAGCTTCATTTTTGAAGCTCCTTCTCATGATTGTAACTTTCAAAAACAATGGGAAATATTGTCCTTACCAGAAATGGTGTTCCTTCCTTGGATACTTCACAAGTGAATTTTAACAAAGGGGGTATTTATGCAAATCACAAAAGACTGAAGTCTTTCCTTGCTCTAATCCCTGCCCTGCTAATATGAAACAGAACATAATCACTGCCATTTTCATAACACTGCCACCTTCAATCAGTTCCTTTCAGATGCAGAAACATACACAGAAAAGATTTTCCTTTTCTATCTAATGCATGTAAAGACCAGAAACCACTGCCTTCGAGGACTCACCTATGTATTCTAACAGCTGATGGCACGCACTACCCAACCATCAATTAAACAATGGTGGTTTGAAAAGTTCTATTAAAAGCGTGACCATAGACTTTAGGAATGATGCAGTGCTTGATATGTGACTTTATGGCAAGATGTCTGAGGTGAGGTGTGAAAGAACACAGCCACTGAGGTCAATCAAGTACCAGTAAAATGCTGGTATCACAACAGGTCCGAACAGAATATCATGTATCTTAGGACAAATGCTATGCTGAAACGACAGAACTACTTCCCACAGTGGAAATTAAGAGTTTGGGAAACCTTCTGTAAGGCTTACACACACGAAGGTAAAGACTGAACACTTTTTTGATGCTGAGTACTTAACAATACAGAGCTAGACTGAGGCGTGCAAGACCAACAAGAACGCCAGGAGGCGAATCTCCTAGATTGATTTACCTTTATTTTGATGCAACAAAGAAAGCATTAAAAAACATCCTGCGGAACTTTGTCTTTCAAAAAGACAACATGGCAGTTGAACTAGATGATCACTGAAGGTCCGTCCCTTCCAACTGAACTATTCCATTCTATCCCAACATGCCTCATTTCTGTAACGTGGATTTCACTTGCTATTTTCTGTCTCATCTTACTCAGAAACACAAAGCCCTTCTCAAACTATTCAATTGATCCTAATTCTTTGTTCTTTTGAAATATCATAACTCTAAACCCCTGCACAGCCCTTTTTCAAGGTCTTTTCTATGACAGTACAAATCATATGCGTTGTTCAGGACCTGTGTTATTACGAACAGGTCTCAGGACAGACAGTTGAAGATCTCCAAAGACAGTGCTTCTCCACTGCAAAAAAAAATAGCTCATATTCCTACTCTCTGTTTTAGCCATCTGTTTGTCCTTTCAGTACCCTACTGCTTGTGCCATCACTGCTTAGTTCCTTAAGCTTCCAGTTAGAGAATCTCTTGAAAGCTTTCTGGAAATCTGAGGAACCTATACTCAACAAGACATTCTTACTGATGTAATTTTCCATGTACAGGGACACATGATGTCATATATCTAGAATTGCTCAAAAGGCCAATCCAAATTTTTAAAGGAAAAATATCTATCCAGATTCCAAGTCAACAGTATACAATCATTTGTGTTATCTGGTTCGTGTCAAGGCTGCTTTGCCTTCATGACACATACTTCAGAAACTTAAGAATTTATCTCATTTTTTATTTCTCAGGGTACACCAACAACTACATCAAAAAGCTGCACCTAAACCTCTCAGATGCATCAAATGAGAAAAAACACATGACAATGCTAAAGACTTGACAGAACGCAAAGAAGCTTTTATTGTAGCATCCAATTTTCTGAGAATTAAAGAACAAGTATCAAAGTGGTAGCAGTATTGAAATGAAGGTTGGAAACTGTCAATTTTTGATAGGAAGATTATTTTTGAAGTGTTAGAAACTAGTCAGATGTTCCTAAGTCAAATGAGAGCAAATTAACATCTTAAATGCTCAGATTTACATGGAATAGGTACACACTAAATTATGAAAGTCTTTAAAAAGAGGCAGCTAATAGTTGACAGAAAGGCAGAAGAGGCTATTAAACCAAATAAAATTCCAAGGAAGTGAAATAGCTTCTATTGTAATTAGAATTATTAATGGAAATGAACATGCTACTTTCTTCAGGTTAATTTACCTATTTAATGAGCCAGTGCAAGGAATTCTGAAATCAACTTCAGCAACCTATCCAGGGTGATTTAGGCATTCATCATTCTTTCAGCAAACAAACTTGTGGATGATCTGCATGCGCATTTAAGTAATACATACATATAGAGGAACATTTTTGAGGTACTTTCTAGGCGTACATTCATAATGTGAGCAAGCTCACAAATCTCTGCCATACTCAGTAATTACATGGAAGCTGTTAAAACCCTCTGAGGAAATTTGCTCTGCCAAACAAATGCAGCATCAGCTCTGCATTCCTCTGTAATAATGAACTGCTTACTAAAAACGTAAATGGAATTAACAATAGCCATTCTACAAATACTTAGGTTTAGTATCTTTTTTAACAATTCCACCAATGTGGTTTGAACACAGCATAGACTCAAACTGACAGAACTACTTGGCAGCGTTTTAACCATTTGGTCAGACATGGTGGCGCCTTTTGATTTCCTGGTAAAAGAAACTGCTATGTAAAATAATCTGAAGGGTCAAGTAATTCTATCATCCAATTTTCTGTAAAACCTAGACAAACAGTGTATGAGGAGCCATTTTCCTACTTACTGCTCTCCCCCTTTTTTTCCCCCAACAACAAAAAACTCGAACCAAACCACAACCAACTGAAACCCAGGAGGTCTGGGCAAGAAAACAGACATTTTAACATCCCAATTCCAATTTCATCCTGGAATTCCAATGCAGCTTTGGAACCTTGAAAGTATTCTGAGATAATCCTTGACAGGAAAAACTACTAAATACAAAGGATGAAGCATGGGAGAGCTTACGTACCTCTAACTCATCCTGATACAATGACAACTGTAGCTAAAACAGACACCTGTGACACATGGAAATTTGAAGTGTTCTAATCAGGGTACAATCATTATGAGTTTGCCTTGAATCCAAATGTGTACTAAAACTACTGTAAACAGAAGTGTAAAGTAAATGTGCTGCAAAAAGTGTGCTAAGACACTAATCAAAACCAGCATGCAGGTATTTTGCAACACTGTGATGACACAGCCAGATATAATGTATAAATACGTCATGTAAACATGTGAGCAACGTGACCACCAAAGGAACAAAGGAAGATATGTGTAGATGCAGTAAGCTTCCAAGTAACAGTGACTTGCCAAAGAACAAAATAAGCACAAGACATTAACAAGACAGAGGACTGCAAATAGGCAAAACATCCTGTCAAATACATGACAATGACAACTGGAAAGACAAACAAAAATAAGCAATATCAGAAGATGATAATACAGCCCTTCCCCCTTTTGAGGATAGAGAGGCAAGAAGGACAAAAACATGAAGAGGAAATATGGAAGAAAAACCAAGCCTGCTTTAGTTCTGCCTTTTCTCATTGAAGTTCTCAAATCTGATCACCTTTGTTTCAATGACTGAAATGGAAGCCCTCAGTCATTAGTGCTGACTGTATGGCAGCTACCCCTTTGGTTATATGTATGCACAACTAGCCTGGAAGATGATTGTTAGAGACTCATATTTTTGTATGTAGTGATAATGATGTAAGTATTAACAATTGGGGAAATTATGTTGTTAATGAATACATTTGGCAAAGTAACTGGCCTCATTTATCATTATAAACAGTCCCTTCCAATACAGTGATCTGCATTTCCTTGATTGTATATATGCATGTACATACATACACCTCACACATACACATATGCATATGCATGATTACACACATACTCCCAGTTCAGCTATACCATAGTATCAGAATGGTGGAATCAGTAAGTGTGAACTTGAAGTATTCTTGACCAAGTTTCACTTGCAGATGGAATTCCCAATAAGTGGAAAAATTTAAACAATTGTTTACACAACTGTAGAGACAGTACCTCTCCATTCACTACTTTTCTGCTTCACAAGATTGCCATAGTTCATGAGGGAGGTCCTGAGGGCATGGGGTTGTAGACTTAGAGGTTATAGAAAACATCTACCAGATTTGCCATTCACCACAATTCCAGAAGCCAAGTAATTCACAGCAAATAAAGCTAAGGTTTCGCAGGCTGACATCTTCCATGCCAAAAAATGATGGAGAAAGAACAGAGAAAAAATGAAGCAACACAGAAAGGAGTTCAACAGTGACTGATCAAAGTATTTTTGTCGCAGACCGTGGCAGTCTTTCTCTTTATAGGAAAGTATCCAATATTCCCCCAGTATCTGAAGGGGTGCTATAGGAATGTTGGGGATGGACCATAGTGAGAAGACAAGGGGTAACGGGTTCAAACTTAGACAGGGGAAGTTTAGATTGGATCTGAGGAAGAAATTCTTTACTGTGAGGGTAGTGAGGCACTGGAATGGGTTGCCCAGGGAAGTTGTGAATGCTCCTTCACTGGCGGTGTTCAGAGCCGGGCTGGACATAGTCTTGGGTGGCATGGTTTAGTGGAAGGTGTACCTGCCCATGGCAGGGGGGTTGGAACGAGATGATCTCTTAAGGTCCTTTCCAACCCTAACTATTCTACAATTCTATGACTTCACCTGTGGTAGGAGATTAAGCTACCATCATAAAATAGTCAAAGACTTATAAACTGTTCAAATACAAATCGCTGGTCAAAGCATGTTGGTAAATGGGTGTAACAGTTTTGCCTGGGATAGATTTAATTTTTTTCATATGGTGCAGTGCTTTCCACATAAAACCAAAACAGGGGTTTGGTCTCTGTTGCAGATACTGCTGAACAGTATCATAGCCTTCTCTGTTCCCCATACTGCCATACTGCAAATGAGACAGTATACATACCCACAGATGTGAAAATACATTAAGAGACAGTACTGCCCAGAACTTCAAAATACAAGAGCATCCAAGTGAGACGAATGAAGAACAGAGGGAAGGACATGTAAGCTGGCTAAAAACTCACCAAAAAACCTCAATAAACATCTACTCACATTTTTTCGTTCTGATAACTTTCCCATACCCAGTTCTCTCCCCCAAATACGATGTGGTTCAGGGCCTGGTATGTTCACACCACTGGCACAAGTAGCATTTGAGGACAGTGTGAAGGACTTTTCTTTCTTGCAAAGAGGAATGGCACTCTACTGCTGATCTCAAGGGCCTAATCTGTTTTCTTCCAGAAGACATCTAAACCGGCCTTCCTAACAAGGTAGACAATAAAAACACAAACAGCTGTTACAAGAACCAGTGCCTCTCCGGCAGCAGACACAAAACAGTTCTTCGTTTCTCTTTTCCTCCTTCATATGCAGAGGAAAAACACAACCAAACAAAGCAAACCAACCAACCAAACAAACAAAAAATTAACAAAAAACCAACCCACCAACCCTAAAATGACTTCTGCCATCACTTTTGGAATCAGATGCTCATTTACCACCAGCTAGCATGTAGACCTAGATAAGTTCTCTTATTTAGATATGTGATCTGCAATGGAATGACTCCAGTCTAGATATCCACACAGAAAATTGCAGCATTGCTCTTTCACTGTGTGCTTCAAGATGCCATGCCTGGCAAACAAGAGTCCAGCTACTCAGGACTGAAATATTTGATATCATTGCCTCCACTGACTCTGATCATATTTCAGACCACAGAGTAGCAGTATCCAACCTCTATGTGCAAGTCCATCTAGCGGGAAGATACTCAGCAAATTGCTTTAAGCAGAATTACAGTTTAACTTTCAAGGGATGGTAGAAAATTTACTGACTAAAGGAGGATTCTTCAACCTAACTCCAGGCTCAGGGCCTGACATCCTTCACTGTTTTCACAGGGACTTGCTGGATTACAGAAATATTGAAAACATGTCACAGCAGAGTATTATTTCATAGCAACGATTAGGCATATGCCCTGCATTCAGCAGTAGCAGTCTTTTTTTCTTAGTAGCTGGTGCAGACCTGTGTTTTTACTTTTGGGCTGGGAATAGGGTTGATAACACCAATGATTTTTGTTACTGCTGAAATGTTTAGCCTGACCAAGGACTTTCTGAGTCTCATGCTCGGCCAGGCAGGAGGTGAAGCCAGATGGAAGCAGAGACAGGACACCTAACCCAAACTAACCAAAGAAGTGTTCCATACCACAACATGTCATGCCCAGGATGTGAAAACAAGGGCAGGGGACCCAGAAGGGTTGGGCTCACAGCTTCGTCCAGCTGAGTATCGGTGGTAAGTGGTTGTATTCTCTTCCCTTGTTGTTTCCTTTGTCATTATTACTGGCTGTAGCAGTAGTGCTTTGTGTTATACCTTAGTTACTGGACTGTTCTTATCTCTTTCGATTCTCCTCCCCATCTCCCCAGGAGAGTGGGGGAAGAAAGCGCAGGGAGTGAGTGAGCAAACTGGGTGAGTTATAGCTGGACTTAAACCATGACAGCATATCAAATGCAACAATGCCTCAAGACAGTCCTTAAGCTAAGAATTTAGCCAGATTGAAAAAGTATGGTGAAACAAATTCCTGGAAGAGGAACCTGTCTAAAACTCACAAAAAAAAAAAAGGCATGACATCCAGCTCTGATAATTCCTGAAATATGCACAGGGTGCAGGAGAATATTCTGGGAATATCACAAAAAGCTAAATGTCTCTTCTCCTTATATTCTTCCCTAGGCACTCCTATGAGCCACTGTCAAAGACAGGCTACTCAGCAAGATGAAGCTGTGGTATTTCCAAAATTTGTCATAAATACAGTACTAGAGCTCCTGGCACCCCACACCCTTCTCTGTTTCATGTTAAGGTGAGCAAAGGCATAATTAATTTCTACCTACAAGAGTTCAAGACTGAGCTGTTGTCTCTGTAATGGATGTTAACAGGGAATAGCTGTCACCTCTAGCAGGGAGCAGGGCATAAGTGGCACCCATCCCAACATAGACTAGCATTCTGAGACTGAAAATCATGACACCTCGGGAACAGAGAAGCACGTTATCCTGCCTATGTTGGAATTCAAGTCATTAGAAGACTTACCTATGCAATGTACATTCAGCTAATAGAACAAGTCTTCCTTGCAGATCACAAATCTCTGTAGAGAGCTATCCACTGCAATTGCCACAGTTATAAACATTATGTAGAGAAAGCCATGTAAACAGACACTATCTAATACCCCGAGACAGATGAGAACTCCCCTTGAACATATTCCCTATAAGCTTGGTTGCTTTCAATACAGGTGATTTGTGGATGTATTTTCTACAATTGACTATGAAAAGACTCACGTTTGAGTCAAGCTGAAGTGGTTCCTCAGGTGCGAGCTGGGGATTGGCAGGCTCTATTCAACAGGGAGAGGTGCCCAGAAAATGGAAGAGCCAGCATCAGGTATCCTAGGCTTCTACACTGAAGAATTCTAGACCAAATCCTGATCTCAACTCAATGGGACAATCTAGTTCAAATTTCTCAACTAACAGTCTGTGTGGTGAGGGCTAACACTTGATGAAAGCAAACAGGCAAAGACCATCATCCTTGGCAAAACAGCTGTTTTCTCCAAACTCAGCAGTACAACATGCTACAGATGCCAAATTACATTTCATTTTAGCTCATGCCGCTGTACCCCATAAACCAGGATAACCCTAAATAAACACTCTGGGATCACAGCTTCACCAATGGTGACAGTAACAGCAGCATCATGTCTACGCAATTACTGCAAACAAATGGCAGGTGTAAATACAGCAATGCTATCATGAAGCATTCAGAGGGGTAAGCAGTTCAAGAACAAAGAAGCTTAGGTTGGGAAAGTCCAGTGTTCTGAAGTAGCTGCTATACCATGGTATATTCCAGCTTACATGCACCTCTCCAAAGAGTCTCAGGCTTGAGAAGAGTGGACATGAGCCAGTTCTCACTAAACATCTCAATGTCAGTGGACATACTTCTCTGAAGTCCTTTTCTGATTATACTACAATCATAGAATAATAGAATCAACTAGGTTGGAAAAGACCTTTAAGATCATCAAGTCAATATTATGTCCCCTGTTACAACTAAATCTTTTACTCTTTGCTGCTCAACCATTCAGCATGATCAGACTGGTTTGAGTGAACCTACCTAATGTTAAATTGCAGTCTGCCTGTTATAGCGTCCTCTTGGAAGATGGAGTAGTACGCTCCAAAACTAGTTACTTTCTGAATTTAGTTTTGCATTTCCTTGTCTCTAGCATATGATCAAAAAGGTAGACAGCTCATCAACTATACCTTTTTCCAATTCACATTAAATAAAATTCAGTACTCTCCAGCGCAAAATAACTCCTTTGCTTCTGTTCTGGAGAGAGAATTTTGGACAACTAAAATTTACAGCCACTGCAATACATACATACTTATTTTACATTAAACATATGAGCATTATACACCAAGCCATGAATTATTTTAAAGACATGTTGAACAATAAATCTATAAAACTCGAGGAAACATAGCTGTCATGTTTTAAGGCCCTCAAACTCATGCAGTCGCTCTCTTACTCACTCCCCCCTTTTTCTTCCCCAGTCCTGGGAGGATGGGGAGGAGAATCAAAAGAATGCAATTCCCACAGATTGAGATAAGAACAGTTTAGTAACTAAAGCGTAACACAAATCACTACTGCTACCATCAGTAACAATACAAGAGAAATACAAGGAAAGAGAATACAACAGATCTTCACCTGATACCTAGTCACACCACACAGTGCCCCCCCATCACCTGATACCAAGCTCGACTACGCAGTGCACCCCATCACCTCATACCAAATCC
>JASSUY010019828.1:0-22395 GCA_032466535.1 Forpus xanthops
CTGAGGAAGAAATTCTTTACTGTAAGGGTGGTGAGGCACTGCAATGTGTTGCCCAGGGAAGCTGTGAATGCTCCATCCCTGGTGGTGTTCAAGGCTGGGCTGGACATAGCCTTGGGTGGCATGGTTTAGTGTGAGGTGTTCCTTCCCAAGGCAGGGGGGTTGGAACTGGATGATCTGAAGGTCCTTTCCAACTCTAACTATTCTATGATTTCTCCGTAGGAGCTAAATAAGAGCCTCACAAATACCAGCAAAACTGGAGATAGTGTTAAT
The DNA here is from genome assembly GCA_032466535.1 of Forpus xanthops. Lineage (NCBI taxonomy): Eukaryota > Metazoa > Chordata > Aves > Psittaciformes > Psittacidae > Forpus > Forpus xanthops. The sequence goes on from JASSUY010019828.1 coordinate 271, forward strand.
TTCTCCTGGTTGCGTCCGCCACCCTCCTTGCCCTGTAGAAACATTGCTATTCCTTGTAATTTTGTTACTTCCCAGAGGAAAAAAGTAATTCACACAAAAGCATCCTTGGTTCCTCAGAGCTCCCTGTTCAGGAGTAATTCGAGAGGATATTTTCAGAAGGTAGTAGATGAATCCTTGCAGCTGATGGGGTTTCACTGGGGAAAGCAATGATGCTTCCTTCAGCTTTCCAGTGCCCAGGGAACCTGCTACGGGTGCCTGAATGTTGAGTAGGTAGTGTTCAATGTGACCTTGTTTGACAGCACCTGCCATAAACCAAAGCACAGCAGTCATGGTTGGTCAGTAGTGCTGCCAATGGAGGAATTGCTAGGGAGGAACATTCATCTTCTGCCTGTGGCTTTGGGTGGCACTGAGAAACCCTCAATCTTGAAAGAACCCTTAGTGAAACTTGCCCAGGGATTTACTCAAGCCTCAGCTGCTGTGAGAGAGCCTCAGCTGCGGCCATGGGCTTTCCTCAGTGGCTCTTCTCATCAGCTGCTGAATGTCATCAGCACATAGATGTCGAGTGCCTTCTCCATAGACTGTTTCATTTTCCACCACAGTCTCATCATAAAATGCTTGTCAGGCCAGGTTGTATGCAGTGACCGTAACAGTAAAAGGCACTCATTTGAAGAACTACCTGAAACCCTTAAGAACATTACAGGAGGAACAAATGAAATGGAGTATGTGAAGGCCTACAGGGTCAGTCATCTTGTGCAATGCCTGTCTTCGTTTCATGGAGCGTCTGCTTTCCTTGTATGGCCCTTGGTTATTTAGCAAATCAGCAGAAACAGAATTTTATGCTCATGTCTCCTTTGTGGGCACCAAATGTATGAACAGTCTATACAAGTGTCTTGTTTCCATCCTCCCATCACTGCTCATTGCCGTGGTGCACAGAGGCATTTGGACAGTGCAACTGAAGTTTCGTCTAGTTAAAGCAAAAGCTCTGTAGAACACTCAGCTTTTTAGAGGTGTTGAACACTTGGTTGTTTTCACACCTCAGTGCAATGCAGCAGTGGTTCCTGCAGCCCCACTTCATCTCAGGGGCCTCCTCCAGCTCAGGCTGGGATTAAGGCTATGATGAGGTGAGAGATGGCAATTTAAAGTAAGGATGGAGGAAACTGCTGTGTTTCCTATGTTACGGATGCATTTGGTTCCTTTGGTGCTAACCAGGCAAGCCTTTCCCCCCAGTGTGATGTGCCTGGCCAAAGAAGGAGCGTGGTGAGTCCTGCATGACAGCATGGAGCTCACGTCATGGAGCCAAAGGGAGGAACATGTTGAAGGTAGTTGTGGAGACCCAGGATGGTGGCAGAGCTCTGTGGATGGCCAGGGAAGATTTTACAAGGCTTCCTGGGAGAAGTGCCTGTACTGGGAAGCTTCAGCAATGCTGGTGACTTTTTCCCTGTATCACAGGAACTACACGAGGCAGAGTGGAAGATGGGAGGAGATAACTGTGTTTCTTTTGGCAGAGTATTCTGAAGTTGGGAGATAAAGCACAAGGACTGTTTTGTCTGTGCCTTGATGATTTTTCCTTATTGTGTCTCCTGGTGCCTGTTGCCTTGGATCCTTCCTCTTCATTGCTGCATTGCTGGCTCTGGCTTAAGTAGGGCAAGGCAGCTGCTGGGCTAGAAGTGCCAATCCTGAAGACCTTTGGGCAGATAGTTCTAACACCTAGATGTTAGACGCAGGTGAAGTCTCAGGACAGAGCACATCCAGGAGCCACTCCTCTATGTGCCTGCGTTTGAATCTTTGCCTGGGCTCACCCATCCCTCCCCTCCATCTCACCCTTCCCTGTCTGCCATGTGAGATCCTGATGCTGTTTTTTTCTTACCCATTTCCTCACTGCTCTGTTGCATGGTGCTTGTTGCTAGATGGCATTTTGGGAACATGCTGCATCTTTGAAAACAGTATGACCTTATGCAGTCCTGAGCATGCAGACGGGGTGTTTGCTGCTGGATTTTCAGCCTAAACGTTGTGTTTTCTGGGGGAAGAACCATGAGATCAGGCTGTGAGGCAGCTGTGGTAAACTATTCCTACTCCAAAAGATGCTGCTTTCTTCAGCAAATGAGTTTGGACCTCTCCCTACATATAAGCCAACTTTTAGGGCACATTTAGAGTAAGAAACTGTTAGATGGGTGGAGATGAGCTGGAGGAACACAGCCAGTGCAATTAGTTGGTGCATGACTGGAGGGAATTAATTAATTCAGGCTTTGATTCTGTCCTTCGAGAATGAAACAAATGAGAACGCATGCCATTACAGCACATGAGTTGTCTTAATCATTGACTTGATGTTCCTGTTCTTTTGGTTGGGCACCTTTTATCACCAGGGATTTGGGTACCGCTGAGGGTACCAGACAGGCACTGTGTTAGTCCTGGGGAAAAAGTCACAGCATCTTAGGTCATGGCTCAGAAATTTCCAAGCAAAACTACACTGGTGAAACAAACCCTTGGTATTTGGGGTAGCTCCGAAGTGTGGATGCATTACTTACTCTGGGGTAGGAGTGATGCTACACGATTATACTGTTCTAACCCAGTGGTATCATCATACTGGGACACTTGTGACGGTAAATTCACGGAGGTGGACGTGCCAGTAGGCGTATTGTGACTTAAATCACAGTATCTGCTAAAGGCAGTGTGTATTTTTCCCATGTATATATATATTTAAGTAGGCAGTAATTCTGCGTTGTTCCCATCAGCCCACCAGTCCTACCTACCTCATCAATAAAAGAGTGTGACAAGTTCAGCTTCTAGGGAGAAAACAGTTGGTGCCTCTGCCCGTTGTTCACTCATGGTTTTGGAGATGGTCATGGGGAACCATCTCCAAGACAGGTGTCAGACATGAGATGTTTCAGCCATCCCTTTTGTGGTCAGCAGGGTGGCTTGGCAGCAAAGGACTGCTCTTCTGAACTATAAAGCGAGTCCTTGCTCGAGCTAATCCTATGGATCTCAATATGTGCTTTGGCTGAGCTCACAGCAGCATGGATTTTTACCTGAGGAGAAATGTTGCACGTCAAAGTCATAAATACAGAAGCCCTGTCCAGCTGGACGAGGGCCAACTGCAGAGCAGTTTTAATTCACTTGTACTGGGGACAGTCCTGGTGCATGGGTTTTCTTGGTCCCTTTCCATAGTCTGTCAGCTCAAAATAGAGGTGAAGAGCCCTGCTCCCACTTTCATTAGGAAAGGTGGTATTTGGAGGGGCTGGGAAGCAAGGTGTGAGAGGCAATTACACACCCCAAGCTTGCAGGCCGGTCATGACTTTTATGATCTCATTTCCTCATCCACACACAAACGCTTGGCCAAAGCCCAATCTCTGCAAATGAGCTTTGGTCACTGCTGGTTTTAATTAGCAGGAACAGTCTTGTGCAGTGTTCCCAATAAGCGAATGACAAAGTATCAGTCTCGGTCTCTGGCAGTTTTCTCTTCTTCATCCTGCCAGAGGGCCTTTTCTGAGCCCTAAACCAGCCCCTTGATCTCTGCTTCCAGGAAACCTTTATAAAATTCAGACCAGATTCTTGAGTAAGAACCAAATGTTTCAGCCAGAAAGGTTTCTTTATTCCCTCTCTTTTTTTAAACCCCCCTTAATTTTGTTTTTGGGAAGGGTGAATCGAGGATGATTAAACCTGAACAGATGATGTTTTCAATGACACATGTAGCATTGAACCGAGATGGCTCCAGTGGGCATGGGATTGCTTTTGTTTTCTTGAAAGTATCACTCAGGCCAATGTATTTAACAGGTTCGGCTGTTACCTTCTTTCCTCATGTTTCGCAAGCACAACCAGTGAGTCATGTGCAGTGTTATTTATTTGTGTTACAGCACAACAGTAATGGTCCATTGTAGGAAGCACTGCAGAAAGCCCAGCAAGCAAAAGGCATCACTTCTTAAGATCATCTTCAGTGAAACACCCTAAGTGCTGGGTAAAATTGCTAACTCCCTTTCCACACAGCAGGGATGGAGGTGGCTTCCTTCCCATGGCAAACACCACTGCACAGTGCTAACATGACTCCTCATGATGTACAGTGGTCCTGTTGGTCATGCCAAAGAGCGAGCTGAGGTTCTCTGAGTCTAAAGACAGTCTGCTGCTGCTGCTCATCTGTGCTCTATGACTGATATAGTGTGTACATAGATCATTGTGTTTCCATGACCCAGCACCCAGTGTGATTGCCCAAAGATGCATTAAAGACGGTCTCTCTCCAGGCCTTAGTTAACTTTCCGATTAATGCAACCCCATTAATTATTCATCAAACCGCCAATGAGGCCATTAAGCTTCTTTTGAAGATACTGGTACCTATTTCTATAACAAGAGCAAAGGAGGAGGCTGCAGATCTAATTGCAGGCTGCAAAGTGAGGAAGACTCCTCAGCTGCTGCTTTCGTACTGTGCCTGAAAAGCCTCTCTTTTATGGAGGTGTCAATAGCAATTTCATTCTCTTTTCAGAGGAGCCTTTAACTATTTAAACCCACTTAAACGAATGGCTTTTGTGCTTCGATTAAAGACACAATGCAGAGAAAACCAGGCCTGGCTGGCTGCAGAGTCCCCCATTGGGGAAGGTCCAGCCTGTGGCCAAAAGGGTCGTGGGTGCTGCTCTGCCCTTCTGACCTGCCAGCCTCTCCCAGCTAGGATAAACCAGTCCCTGCTAAACTGAGCCTGGATGCGGAGTTCCATGGGCAAGAATTGCCATCTTAAGGCTGCATTTTGGGACGCAGCTATGGAGCAATGCCTCCTGTCTGCAGGTGACAACACCCTGCCCTGTCCCACCAGCTACATCCAAGAGCCCCCATGTGCTCTGGGAGGCCTGGGCAGTCTGTGCCTGACTTGACATCTAGGAGGCATCTGCCCTCTGCTTTGCTTTGCTTTGCTTCACCAGCTTTGTCGCATGCAGAACTGTTTGTGAAATGGCCCTTTGCAGCCCATGGGGTCACCTTGCTGCAGAGCTCGAGCCCCTGCCAGGCACTGTGGTTTTCTTTGTTGTTCAAAATACTCCAAGAGCTCCAGTAAATAATAAAAGACATCAATAGTTCTGGGGCTTTTATAGCCACTCCTGTCTCGAGATCTCAAAACATTTCACTAATGTTAATTTACAGAGCCTTACAGATGCTCTTGCCAGACTGAGAGTGGAAATGAAAGTCAGGGCATGCAGGAAAGCAGGAACCAGATCATGGCCACTCTACCTCTTGCCCCCTCCCCACGTAATGAACCCTATGGGCCCCAGGTATAAGCAACCTACATCCAGGGAGGCTGCTTTTGCTACCCAATTTTGATATGCATAGCACCCTTTTGGTTGGATGGAAAAGAAACCAAGAGGGCTGCTTTCTCATACTGAAATTGTTTTCCAGCAGCCCTCAGTATAAACAGCTCAGAAGACCTGTGCTGGTCACCTAGTGAGCACTGGCATGTTTGCATGCTGTGAACCACATCTTTTAGGAAACATGATACCGTTATCATAGAAGAGTATTATTTTGACATGAAAATGTGATAGGATTGAGTCGTAAGGGAAGGAGGCTGTCTGGTCCAGACAATCTCATCTTCCAGGTAGAGTTAAGCAAGCTTAATGGTTAAACAAGGTTTTTTAATGTGGTTTTGAGGCTATTTTGCTTTCACAGTCCTTTATTAGGGATGGTATTAGATCTATTCTCAGCTCATGGCTGGGATGAACTTGAGGAGGTTGCTGGGCAGGCTGAAGCATCACAGCAGAGTTGTAGGAAACCCAGAGGAAGACACCCTGTCTTCCTTTCTACATGCTTTCAAAGTGTTTGCTGGCTCACCAGGTCGAAATGTGTTTCTTGTGCCACTGCAGTGGCCTTAGCTTCGTGCTCAGGTTGCTATGAAGTGGGAAGCAAATGGCAACAATAGGAAAATAGAGTAAAAAGAAAGTGGTTTTTTCTTCAGTTTTTTGGGGCATGGCATAAAGTCCTGCTGAGCAGCAATATTAACAGAAAAGGGCTGAGATCTGAGTGGAGAAACTGTGGATGTCCTGGTACAAGCAGCAGCTGTCAGCTTAGGAAAACATGCAAATGCCCAAAACCCAGCCCAGCTTTGTGTATGTGTGTGTCACTGTGTGGTCAGCAGTTATGGGGAATGAAGGAATTGCTTTGTATTTCCTAAATATACTCAATTCAAGCAACCCTGATCTCCAGGGAATTTGTTGAGCTATGCTGTGTGTGGTGTGGCTGTTTGGTGACAGGGTTGAGCTAAGGGGAAAGGAAGGGGATTGGTGATACTGGTTTCTGCTTATCCTGTCTAAAGTGGCTCTCTAGTCTTGGCACAAGGGGGAAGGGATAAAGCAAGGCTCAAAATGCATCTTTGTTGCTGACCTATGTTCAGTTAGCTGAGCTCTGATAGCTCACCAGGACAAATTGCCTGTGCTGGCAGTCGCTAGCAAGGAAGATCACATCACCTAGGTGAAGCGTTTCCACTCACTGAAGATTTAGTTGTTCTTGGACCAAAGGCCGCAAAACCCTATGGAAACCTTGTTCCTCTTTCTCTTTCCAGAAGTGAGGAGCAGAGGGGAGGGAGCAGTTTCCATTGACGTATCTGAGTACATGAGAAAGCAGCATTCCGTGGTCCTTCCCAGGGCTGCCAGGCTGCCATGCTACAAAATCAACTGGGAGCAAACTGTGTCCATTAATGATTACAAAATAAGGGGATTAAAAGTTGTGTAACATGGGCAATGGGATGGTTCGTACTGTATCAGCAGGTGAAATTATTTCTCTAAGAGATACAAGAATGCAATGTCTGCATCGGCAAAGCAGCGAATCTAGTTCAGGAGCAATTCTGGAGGCGGTTTCTGAAACCATGTCAAGATGTTCCCTATCTAATACTAACTCAAAGCAGTTACAGCAAATGCTAAAGGATTATGTTCCTCTCCAGAAAGGCTTCCCAGGTTCCTGCATAACCAGAGTAAAGGAGAATCCAGCTGGTTTGGGTTGTTTTTTTTTCTTTCTGTTATCATCAGTTTTGCTTTAACCCACCTTGGTTGGCAGTGGTTTCATTTGGCAAAGGTGCTGTTGTTGGCTTAAGTGTGTAGAGCAGCAAATTCTCTCTGGTGATGCTGAAAGCTGCAGCATCCAAACATCTTGCGCTGCTGTGAGCCACAGGTGTAGTGCTGCTTCTGGGTTTTTAACTGGTTGTTTGAAAACATGAAGAAGGTACAGCATAGAGCCACAAAAAGAGAGGTGAGAGCTAGAGAAAATAGGCATGGAGAGTGAGACACCTGTAGAGCAAGGCAAAGAGATGTGAGAAGTGATTTGGCTTCTGTGCCCGAGTAGTTTTGCAGAGAGAAAATGCCAGGTACAGACTGGCTCCTTAATCTGAGGAGGTAATTCAGCACAAGCATCCCTGGCTGGTAAAATGAAGCAAACAAAGTTCAATAGGACTTGTGTTTTTGGCAGTGGGGACAGAAGCCTTGGGGACAAATGACCCCCAGCAGAGGCTGCTTTGTCTTAAGGGCTGTAATAGTCTCTCTTTTGAGATAGACCGTAATCAACACATGCCATTAATCTTAATACTGGGGTAATTAAGCTTAATGCAGGGTAACTGAGTGAAAATGAATAGTCTGGGATGTACGGGAAGTCAGATGGGATAATTCTTCCTGGTCTTCCAGTATACAAACAAGCTTTGTAGTCCTAAGGCAAGCCCCAGAGACTTGCTGTGCTTTGCTGTGAAAAGACACAGCTTTTATTAACAACCAGATACCCTTCCAGGCTGTTTTCATAGGAGCTGGAGGATGTTGCAGTGGTAGACATTTCAGTGGGGGGTTTTAAGCTGTTGGCAAGTCTGCTCCTATCTTTTTTTCCTTCAGGATGCAGAGAGGTCAGGTCCAAAGCTGCAGAAAAGGGCTGCCTCTCCCCAGACGTGTGTGTGCAACGCACGTCTCAGTGTATAGGTGCAGAGGGTGCCTGTGTGGGACAGGATGGACAGTGCCATATGTGTGTTCAGCAGCCACCACCTGATGAAAGGTCAGCGAGCCTGCTGCTATTTACAGCAGCAGTGAGCCAGAGCCACGTGGAAAGATGCCTTTAACAGAGGTGTCCATGAGCAGGGAGGGAAGTGCTGGGGGCAGAGGATGGGAGCGCTGGCTCTGCAGTGTAAATGTCACTGCTCATCACCTCTCTCCCTGCCCCTGCACACCCAGCCCTCCATAGCCCTGTGATGAAAACCGCTTGGCATTATCAAGAGAAACACATTTCTTTCTGTCTTCTTTGGGTTTCGTGACTGTTGTTTCTGATTTCCTAGCTACATATATACTGCATTAAGGTTTTTTTCATCACCAATAGCTTCAGCCACATTAAGTCCTGTGGGGTGATAGAAGGGAGAAAATGTGAATATACTGTTCACCTCAGCTCTGGAGCATGTGGAGCTGAGTGGCAGTTCAGACTTGGCTTCTCATCAGAAAGCCAGAGCTGTGTTTCTAACAATACTGCACCCACCAGCATGAAATCGTAATGGATCACGCTTTGCCCTAGGTCCCTGGCTTATCCTTGATTGACACTGAATTAAAGAACATGATGTGTGTGACTCAGTAAATCCTTAACCTGCTGTCCCAGAGACAAGTATTACCAACCGTACTATGCTGACACATGAGATTAGTGGAAGAGGTGCCCTCGATGCCAGAGGCAGAAATGGGTCAGCTCGGATTTGGAAAGTTCTACTTGAAGTGAGTAGCAATGCAGCCTGTAGATATGAAAGGCCAAAAATGCTGTGTTTTCTACCTTGGAGTCCTGCAGTGAGCCCTAAGTGGCTGAACAGGACCATTCTTGTGATGGGTATTAGCTTTGTGAATGGCATTTTATTCAAAATTAGGAAAAAAAAATAGGAAACGGCCCCACTTAGGAGCTGTACCCATAGCAAGTATGAATCTCCTTGCCACCACCAATGACCCTACATTCATATTAATATACATCAGCCAAGAATTTTATGATTAAGGGCATTATTGTTAACTTCTCAAATGCAAGCCAAGTGTCCCCACTGTTTCTAATAACTGTGTGCAGCAGCAGCACAAATCTCATATCTCTTCGCCTTTCCCTCTTCCCCTTGCCCTAATCAAATCCTTTATTCATGCTTTTCTGACATACTAGGTTTCCTGGCTTGGTTCAGCAATGACTAAGTGGCTTTACAGTAACAAAACAGTGCTGCCTTTGTTCTGGAAAAGTGGAGAAATGAAGATGTATAAACTTGAAATAAGGAGGCTTGCAAGTGAGAAGGAAGCCAGGCGCATGCACTGTTGTGCTGTGGCATGAGCTGGGTTGTTTTTAACAGCGCTGCTTAGAAAGACAGCAAAGAAAGAAAGCACACTCAGGTGTTGTTTTGTTTTACCACCTTTTGAATGATCCAAAGCTTATCAGAGGTGATGGTGTTTCTGTGTTTAAACTGATGTTACCCATCTGATTCTCATACGTATTTTCTCCATTTCACTCTCCCACTGTTCACTCTCCTACACTGTACGTGCTTATCCTGCCAGTCAGGGTCACAAGGAGTCCTGATTGAGTTCTTCCTCCTGTGTAACATCACGTCTTCAATTGGTATTTCAGACAGGAAATCATTCCCAAAGCTGTGCTTGGCTTAGGACAGCTTATTACGCTGCTTCCATCCTGATGGAGCAAGCCAGAGGAGGGCCACGAGGATGATCAGGGGACTGGGTAAAGGCAGGCTGAGGAAGTTGGGGCTGTTCAGCCTGGAGAAGAGAAGGCTGCGTGAAGACCTCATAGCGGCCTTCCAGTGTCTAAAGGGGCCTACAAGGATGCTGGGGAGGGACTCATTATCCTATCCTATGTAGCAATAGGATAAGGGGTAATGGCTTTAAACAGGAGAAGTTCAGGTTTGATGTAGGGAAGAAGTTCTTTACTGTGAGGGTGATGAGGCATTGGAATGGGTTGCCCAAGGAAGCGGTGAATGCTCTGTCCCTGACCATGTTCAAAGCCAGGCTGGACAGAGCCTTGCATGACACGGCCTAGGGTGAGGTGTCCCGGCCCACGGCAGAGGGATTGGAACTGGATGACCTTAAGGTCCTTTCCAACCCAAACCATTCTATGATTCCATGTGGGCCTCTTCAAAGAGAGCCCAGTTGAATGTATGTGCATGCTGTAAGGAGATCATAAGTGCACCTCTGCCTGGGTGTTTTCAGCAAACCCTGTTAATTCACCATGCTCGCAGAAAGCCAAATTGAAATATAAAGTGTTGGCTCCGCATAAATCCTCAGGGCAGGATGGTGTAGCTGATGTGCTTTCCACAGGGCTTTGGATGCCCCCAATCTGCCTCTACTTCTGGGCTCGCCACTCTATCTCTGGGAGCCTTCAAGGAGGGAGAGGTCATCTGCCATGAAGGTGTCACTGCTGCAGGGTGCAGATGAGATGCACTAGGCAGGTACATACAAGCTGGGAACAAACCCCAGCTCTTCCCTTTAGCTGGTGGAGCCAAATGTCAAGCTGGGGAAAATGGGGGGGTGAAACTCGGTTTTACATTCTGATAACCTTGCAAAGTCTACACAGACATTGAAGGCATGCAGTGGGCAGGAAGGGGGAAGGCAGAACCAGGTGGAAACCAGATGTGAGCGGGGTTCATTTGAAAGTTTGAGCACAGACCTGTGGGGCTTGGCTTTCTCTGCTCTTCTGAGTCCGCCCCATGAACTGCCCCACAACATGTACACTAGTGGTACAGTTAAGTCCCTTGGGAAGTTTGGCTTCTCCAAGCATCTGATGGAATGCATAGTCTGCTCTGTGTCCGGTTGTGGTTCTGTCCTAGAGGGGTGTGCTCTGCCATAGCTGGGTGTTGTAGGTCTGGCTCTGGAAGGGGAAAGGTCTGCCTTCCCAGAGAACCCTGCTCCCTTGGCAAGGAGCAGACCTGAGTTAGGCAGTGAGCCTAATGGACAAGCTAGGCAGGGCTGGCCTGAGGAGGGACCTGACTGCCCAAGAAACCAGATGGAGGGAGAGCCAGGTACAGAACTGGTGGGAAGACAGAGGCACATGGTGGAGACTGCCCTGAGTTGACAGCAGTCTGGAAGGCTCCGTGAAACCTCACCTAAAAGGACAGATTTGTCTTTCAAGACAAGAGTGGGAGCAGTCTAGCTTAATCTTTTTGGGGTGTTTTTTTTTTGATAGTTTTAACCCTTTCAGTGTAATTCTTTAATCCAGGAGTTCATTGCTTATGGAGTAGGAGGCAGTCGTGGGGGCTGCTTACATTGGGGGAAGGCAGGGATAGATCTACCTCAGAGCTCCTGAGCTTTTGAAAACCCAGTGCCAGATTCCTATGGCAGTCTCTGGCCAGCCAGGTTGCATCTGCACCAAGCCAGCACAGCTTTGTGGCCTGACCTGTGTCCCCAGTGGCAAACTGGCCATGGTGTACTGGAAGTGTGCAGTGTCCCAGCAGTGCTCTGCAGAGCAGGTCCCCAGGTTCTCAGCCTGGAGGGATGTGTTACTATAGCAAGTCCTGTTTCCCACATTTTCCTTCTTTGGTGGGAGCCTCAGCAAACATGGGGCCACCTTCTGCTCTTTCCCATGTCTCAAAGTCCTCTGGGTACTGAGGGCCTGCTTTCTCGACCAGGGTGGTTTCCCTGCTCATTCCCCATGGGAAGAGCCATCAGTGCGGTCGTGATGCTGGAGTTCATTATGAGATGACTGTGACGACTGTAGGAAATAAACAGTGGGAGCAGATGGGCTTTTAGAGACCAGAAATCCCATTTCTCTGTTAACATCTTCAATAATCAGACACATGCGCAAGCAAAGGAAGGAACTAAAACATGCAGAGGGCTTGGGGCAGCCTGTAGGCAGAGTTGCTTTAACACACGTGAGGCTTTCCTGGTGGCTGCAGCGTGGTGTGGGCTGCAGGAGCTGCATGGGAATCACCTGATACACTCTTTGCTTCATTTTGCTGTACTCCTTGAGCTGTTGTGTGAAGATTTCCTCACCACGACCCCAAAGCATGGTCATCTTTCAGGGCTTTACGTTTCATCATCTTTTCGGTGTGACCCAATTGCCTGATTTAACAGGGATGTTTTGTTCTCTTTTAAGGGCATTATTGTGAAAATACCGCCTTTGCTTCTTTGATATTGAGGCAGTGACTGAACCCCATTCTCCTTCCCCTGCCCCATCCCACCCTGCCCATCCTGTTGTTCTGCACTGAAATCCTTGACCACAGCAAAAATTATTATACATAGCAACATGTAGAAGACAGAGGAACTGTAGAAGGCTATGGAGAAGCAATGACCATTAAAGTCATTAGTATTGTGCACAGCACAATATGTATGTTCTGGCTGTCTTGGGCCAAAGGGGCTGTGGATTTGTTGCCTGCCCTCCAACTAAGGTCCTTACTCAGCCCAGAATAGCTGCTGCTCTTCCCCAGGGTTAATGCATCACAGTTACACTGAAGGAGAGGCACAGGATGGGCTATGACTTAAGAACTTTGGATCAGCATCAGCACAACTGGGGAGATACAGCCAGGAGGAGAGTGGCAAAAGCATGTGGACTTCGTGCTCCACTAGGCTGAGTTAGTACCTTCTTTTAGGAGAAGGGGGATCTCAGGTGGTCCTGAGAGATGGCGAATGGGATGTGAGGGCTCATAGTGGTGGAGGAGGAAGATGCTATATGTAGGTGTGGAATCCAGGTTGGACTGGTGCCTGTAAGTAATGAGATGCAGCTGCTCAGAGGAGGCTGTTCGGGAGGCAGGTAGTTATGGCTGATCAGGAAGTTTTTCCAGCTAGACTCTTTCTTAGAAGGCATGTTAGAATTTGATACATAAACAATTGCCAGGGTAAGTTTTGTATTTTCCACAGTAATTGTGACTTGTGCTGGAAAACAAAAGCCTGAAAACCTAAACCCTGGTTTAATTTTCTTTACGTCTTACGAAAGGCCTGAATGTTCCCAGGATAACGATTGAATTTTCCAACCACTTCTGCTGAAGCTGATGGTAGCTTGCTGATTTCCTGGAGGTAACATCTGGTGTCTCCCACAAGGCTAAGATTTACAGTGACACCGTGCCTCGATTTGAAAGCATCCTGTCCTTTCCTCCCTGAGAGGTGGCACATTGCCCTAAAAGCTCCTTGAAATGTGCTCTAGCCACCTCTCAGCCACACACTCACACGTGGTGCTTTAAATTGTCAGTGCGAATGAGAGTTGGTTTAAACAGTTCCTTGTCTGTAGCAATAAACGGAAACACAGAGCTCCAAAATACGCAAAGATGCAAAATAATCCTGGCAGGGGGTAGTTAATCAGGCATTAAAACCCAGGACTGAGTCCAGGCAGAGATTAGACAGTTGCTCTTCAATCAAAGCGATTGAGTTCATGTGTGACTGCTAATAACACTGCTTTTCAACCTGGAATTGGAGTTAGGAAAGCAAGGTTTTCTTGTAATTCCATGAATATTATTATATGCGCAATGATCTGAAAGCATCCTCTTTAACCATGGTTTGGGATCAAGTGCTGTCAACTGCCTGTTCCTGCTAGAGCAGCAGTAAAGCAGAAAGATGTCCTGTCTGTCTTGGTCCATTGCGTTGCAGAAACCACAGTGAGCCATTGCTTCTGAAGGTTAATGGCTTACCAGGGCTTGCTCCCAAACCCTGCTTTGGGGTCACTGCCAGGACAGTGCTCTCTCTCAGCTGACCAGCTCTGGAACAGCCATGTGCCTGAGCCTGACAACTGCAGTGCCTGAGAGAGCTGGTTGTGTGTAGTACCCAGCCTTTGCCCTGCCCACAGCATCACTGATGCATTGGTTTGTTCTGTAAGGTGAGAGCTCAATCCCAGAAGCCTGCTTCTCAGCCTGTGGATCCTGCTTTGTGCAAACTCGGCGGCTCCCTTACAAAATGTGGGTGCTGCTGTTGCATGGATTTAGCTTGCAGGCACAGGGATGCACTGGGCAGACCAAAAAGACCAAAACCACCTTGAAAGTGTCGGTACAAAACACACAGCAGTCGCAGGAGCTCCCTCCTGCTGCATAATGGAGCTGTGCAGATGTGAGAGTGCAGGATTAGCAGGGCCCTGAGCTCCTCTCTGTCAGGATTTACAGATGGATTTGAGCTGCACAGCTCAAGCACAGGGCAGCTGCCCTTGCAGCTGAGGCTCGGTTTCTCCTTTCCCTCCTGTGCTGAATGCCAACTGGTTCAGCTTCTGTCTGCATGAATACCTCTCTTCCCAGCTCTAGCAAGGTCTCCTCATGCCAAGCCCAGCTGGTGCTTACTGGAGCTTACTGGACCCTCATGGGTGCTTACTCAAGCAAAGTTGTTTATGGTGCTGAGAAGGCTGCCAGGTTTGCGCCTCCAGCTCTATGGCCACTGCGGTAAATTGCAGCCCAGACCATTTGGTCCTCCGTAGTTCATGGACCGGGTGGGTTATTACCGACCAGCAGAGGTGGTGGTAGATATGGAGTTCATCTTTAGCACTTTTCAAAGGTTCCATAAGCTTGGGTTTTGTTCTGAGTGTGATAGCACATCAAACAGTCACAGGTTGGCTTCATTTCTCTCTGGTCTCGGAAACCTTCTTGTCAAAACCTGCTTGCAATATATAGCGTTTGACTTCAACCCACTGTATTTCCCATAATGATCAGTTTGAACAGTGGTGTTTGAACAAGCTTCTCCCATCAGTTGCTCCATGATGCTTAAAGGATTGGAGAAACAGGAACTCTGTTTCCTCCAGGGGCTTTTGGGTGGCAGTGAGAGCTGGCTTCAGAGAGCAGCCACAAGTCCAACCTGCCCCGTTTTTTAACTAGGCTTGAAATATGTCACTGCGTATTGAGCATAACTTGTATCCTCCTTAGTGGAAGGAGATGCACTGGGGACGCTTCTCATTTTCAGTCTTAGTAAGGACACAGTAAGGAGTGCTTGTTGGAGGCATTGTCTGCAGATGGGTAGTGAGTAGCTCATCAGCTGTTCTGGCACTCTGCTCTTAGGTTTGGCTTTCCTCGGTGTTGGTAATCCTCACCACTTTCCAGCTAGAATATTGCTGTACATCGTGGCCACATGAAGTGCTGAAAAGAAATAAAGCACTGGAGAGCTGGCTCAAGCACATGAAGCTCAACTGATCCTCATCTTAAAACTCCCAATAAAGAGGAGGCAAAGAGATTTGCAAGGGAACCACCTTGCTGCTTTTCCATGTTAAAAAGCAGTAGAATTAAGGAGTGGAGATGTGAGAATGGTACTGGACAAAACCAGGGGGATAGAGAGACCTTTAGGTCATGCTCAGATGCTCTGCCCCTCTCTGTGGTGCTGGGCTGCAGTATCTCCTCCTTAGCTGATGCTGCTTCCTGTCATCAGGACTGCAGGCCAGCCATGAAGGTGGCTGTTGGGGGTTGATGTCTGAGGTGTTAGGAGGGAAACAAAGAAGCTGTAAAGGAAAGTCTGAGAAGGAGCAGTGGAAATTGAAGGCAGCACGGGGGGGACACTGCTAAATAAACACAGACCGGTGTTTTGATGTCTGCCCCCAGCAATCCCTTCCAGAGCCTCCCTGCACCCAGTGAGAAATCCCTGCCTTCACCGTTAAGAGTTAACAGCAGAACAGCACAAGACCTGGTTTTAATTGTCTCCGGGTCTCCTAGCAGCCTGCCTTGGCTGGGTTATGCTGAAGGCCTGCAGTAATGTTTCTGCCATTGGGGAAAGAAGAATTCCTGTGCTGGCCCGGGAGCTGCAGGACAATTCCCAGCGAGTCCTGCTTCGCTCACTGCCTTTTCCAGCGCTTCTGTCCGGTTGAAATAAGAGCCCTTGCACTATTTGTGAACAATTAAAACTCCTTGGAAGGCCGGCCTGGATTATCTTTCAAGAAGGGAGACTGACTGCAAGCAGTCAGCAGTGTCTGTGTTGAGCCATGCAGCAATGCTTGGAGCAGTTTGCCCTCCGATGGCCAGTTGCAGCTTGCAGCAGGTTTTCCTTCATGGCTCTGTGCTCCTTGCCTGCATCTTTACTCCAACCTGAGGATAATCTGTCTGGAAGGGAGAGCAGGGGTCTTGCCTGGAGCAAACCACTCACAGCACAAGCCACTCACATTGTTTCCGGCAAAGCACTCCATATCCCAGAGCAAAGCAGAGAGCTGGGGCCAAGGAGCGTGCCATGGAGCAGGCTTTTGTCTGGGAAAAGGAGGAACTGATTTGGAGAGGGAATGTTTTTCTCCTCCTCACCAGAAGGGGAAACACGATCAACAGAACCTGAAAGACAAATGCAGGGAAAATAAAGCGTTCTTTTGCTTTGCATGGTAAACCAAGAAAGTAAACACAAAATCCTGGTTTCCATAGTCTTTTTTGTTTGTTTGAAGTACACTTATTTCCTGAGGCTTAGACTTTCAGGCATTAGGTAGAAGACAGAAAGAGGGGCAGGTAGGCTGATTTACCCTCCTCCCCATCTTCAGTGACATCCCAGGTGCAGTGACCTCTGAAGCTCTGCCTCTGCTCACCTTCATCCTCCTATTGGAAAGCTGTTCTTCTCCTTTGCCCTTTGCATTTGCTGGGGGTTTTGTTACCAGCAAATCCATCAGATCTCCAGCCCTCAGATGTTCCTGCAGCCCCTAACTATCTGCAGGGGACTTGTAGGCAGTATGTGCATGGCAGCAGTTCCCACCTTGGTGACATCTGGTGTCCGCTACCCCACTCTCCAGACCTCAAAGATATGGGCTCTGTTAATTGGCCCTTAGCACCAGCAATATCCAGAGTTGAATTTCTTAGTCTTTGAGCAGCTGGTAGTTACCATGCTGTGTCCATTGCAGCAACTGTGGAAAGTAAGATGATTTTAATGACAGCGTGTCCATTGAAGTCCCTGGTTTGTATGAGGCTGTGGTCATTTCCTCTTTCTCCTAGATGAAAGAAATACAGAGTAAGAGAAGTTCCTTGGACATTTCTGGGTGGACACTTTGAATATCTCATTTCATTTACTAGATAATGATCACATTTATGGAACAGCTTGTTTCAATTTTCTCATTATCACTAGCTGAGATGATAGCTTGTTTAATCCACTTCTGCACCACTTCACAGACAATGAGAAATGGGGGAAGGAAAGTCTTTCAGGGTAGCTCATGGCACCCGCACATAAGCAGGCTGATAGAGAGGAGCCTGCCTCAGGTTTTGATGAAGGCTATGTGAAAATGAGCAGCTTTTCAGGGCCTGCACTGTTGTCTGTTCAGGGAGAGCCACTGCAGGTCATTACAGTGCATTGCTGGCATCCAGGAACAGTCTCAGGACTGTCTTCAACACCTCATACTCCTATGCTGCTGGAGCTGCAGTTGCTAAATCAGATGCCAAAGCTTTTTCTCAGAGACGGTAAGAAGTTTGTGCCGACTGTCAAAGGACTGATGTATTGTCTACTGAGAGGACTGAAGCAAATGATGAATGAGATCAGAGATGAATTTGCCCTAATACTAATACGTTATTTGTAAGAGCACAGAGCATTTCCGCTGATTCTGAAAGAAATTTAATCCTCTGCCACTGAGAAGGAAATGGGTTTGTAAGTCTGAGGAAGGAATGCATCATAATCCCAGGAGAACTAGGCAGCAGTTTCTGGCACTAGAGATTTGGCAGAATCTGGGGGTTGAAGCAGAGCAGGAGGAGCTTTAGCTAGTAGGCTTCAGCAATGGCAAATGGGGTGAAGGACATCTGTGGTCTTTTGGCTGTCTCTGGGCTGTTGTGTCTGTTTCTTACCCCTGTGATAGGGGCAAGATTAATTATCTAGTGTTCATACATAGAAGAGAGCAAGCTCTCATGCTGCTGTGCCTCCTTCCCTGCATCCAAGTGCATGTAAAGCCCTGCTGTGGGAGAGGAGGGGGTCCCAACTTCAGGATCAGCCACAGAGGAGAATCAACTGATGGCCCAAAGGGGACTCCCAGGGAGCTCTGACATCACCTCCCTATTTGCCCAATGTGACAGATGATGAGCGAACCCACCAGCTGTCTAAATCAGAGCAGAAAGAATGTGACTGAGAGCTTCTATCCTCATGCACACCTTCATGAAATGACACGTTCTCTGAAGGCTTATACACACCCCCCTAGAGTAAAGTAAAATTACTCCTCTTATTTAAGTTGGCTTCTAAAGGAGGTGCACAGAAGGGGCCCGGAGTACTTCATCACTCCGCTGTCTTTGACAGTCTCTCCCTAGGACTTTCTTCAGAGCTCAAATGAAAACCCAGGTGTGCTTTGCAGTGGGGTTTGTTTTTTCCAAATGGAAATTATAAGACAAGAAGAAAGACTGCATTTTAAAAAGGAAAAAGACCTCTTTGGATTCCAGCTGTAAGTCAACCTGTCAGACATTCTTGCATCCATTAAATATCTGCTTGACCTATAGCTCTTTGTGAATCATTCTTAAAATACTCTATTATAAATTACTAGGATCAGAGCTGTGTCTAAGAAGTTCTTTCTGATGGGCTGTCCCGCCTTCAAATCCTGCTCATTTTATGCTAATTGCTGGCGAGTCATGATTTTCCAGTAAACCACTCAGAATAAGCTTCATGCAAATATTAATGCTATAATAACTCTTTGAGAAGTTGCTAAGAGTGAAATATGAAAAGCAGAAGCATTTGTTTTTGGGATCTGAGCACTTCATGTACTGCTTGGCTTCTAGACAATGAGTACAAATTCTGTGTGTCAGTGGTTGATTTTTAATCCCCAGATCACAGGGATGAGTTGATCAGTTACCTCTGGGATTAGCTTGGTTAGGATGGAAGTGCCACATCTGCAATTTCTGCCCAGCCTTAGGGCAGTGAGGTGCCTGCTCCTTCCAACTTTAGTAGCAGCCAGGTGCCATATTCACTTACGCTCCTTGGATGAATCCAAGGTGTTACCACTTGTACTGCTTATTGCATTTCTACTCTCCGCCTTACTGGAGGAGGGTTGACTGCAAGTTGTGTCATGGAGGGTGTCTAAGGTGCACTGATAATGAATGGTATGGTCAGGTATGCCTGGGGCTACCACTGCTGCCTCTGAAAATAGCCCAACTGCACCCAGGTCCAGGAAGGGAAGTGCCAGGAGGACCTCCCGGCCAGATCACCTAACCTAATGAATAACTCCTCCTCTGCAGTCACGCATCTGCTGTCCAGTGGTGAGTGGGGGAATCTCTACCGAGTGAGCTTGTTTGAGGCAGTTTTAGTCTTCCTAGGTTTTGGAGGAAACCCAGGAAATGTTACATCGGAAAGCTGAAAGCTGGCATGGCAGGATAGCTGCTAAGGGATGTGGTGTGTGCCCTTGGGGACCAGCTCTCCCAGCTTTATGGAAAAATGATATAACCTGATTCTCTGATTTTGTGTCACTGCAGACCCAAGGTGGTGTTTTCTACAAAAGCATCATGATACTCAACAACTGCTATAGGATTTCCACTCTTTTTAGTGGGTAAGGCAAAAAGGGAAATGGGAAAGCAAATGGTGGAAGTGTAAAGTCTCTTATTGACTGACTTACCTCCTGGAACCAGGAAGTTGCTGGACATTGTAGATTTTTCATTCCTTGCAGTTACTTGTACTAGGGAACTCCTAGTATCGCCCATCATATGTATAAACAGAGGAAAACAGGATTTCCCCTATCTGCCAGTTAATACATTGTGATCAGCATGCAACCTTCAGGGCATCACCACCACCTGTGGACCTCTCCTCCTTCCTCTGCTTTACCCATCACTGCTGCCTGGTGTATCTGTTGAGCTGCTAACTCTGGGCACTTGTTATCATTGGAGAGGACCTTTGCTGACGTCTTGCCTCAAGTCTGGAACAAGCTGAGTAGCTGAGCTGGGACTTGAGTTGTGTTTCAAGGAAAAGAGGCAGGTAATAAGTTCTTATAAATAGCTCAACCCAGGGGAGGGTTGAGCTGGTTGGGAGCTGATGATATCTTCCTCTCTGTTGTTTCGAAGGAGCAGACCTTGTGCTTTCGACAAGCTATGAGCACCTCTAACCTTCAGGGAAGGTTTTATTGTCTATTTGGGCCAAGGGTTGGCACTGGTTGAATGGCACCACATAGCTTGAAGAGGATGAGAGGATCCGAGCTGGTGGTTTCTGCTATGCAAGGTGACTGTGCAGTATTCCTGCTTCCACTCTCCCGCAGTGCAAGTATTTGGCATCCCTTCTAGTGAAATCATTAGGAGGGACCTGCCAAAGCCTTCACGTAGCTCCTATGTCTGCTCTGTACCCATGAGCTTGGGCTGAATCATCTCCCAGTGCAGATCCTGACAAAAAGATGCTGTGGTTCAGGAGATCCCAGGAACAAGGCAGCTGGGTTTGCTGGCTGGTAGAGGCCTCAAATGAGGAAGACTTTCTTGTTGCCACCATGGTGCTGTTCCTGGTCTGCTTACAAGCACGTATGGCCTGGAGCAAACAGAAATCTCAGACAAGCTCTTAGGGTTAGGAAGGGGAAAGAAATTGATAGAAACTGGGAGGAAAGCGTAAGAATAGGAATGGAAGGAGAAAAGCCATCTTGGCCAAGCAAGCTATGCAGCCACCTACAAAAAAAGCCTCTTCCCATCATCCCAGTCACACAAAAGACTGCAGTGCTCACCAGAAAACTGGTAAAAGGTACACAGATCAGCAAGCAGAGGTTGGAAAGCTTTGTTAAATACACTGATGGGCAGTGCCCAACACAAGAGTTAATCTTTTGTGCTTCAGAAGGTAATACGCAGTGTTGGGAGAGCACTGCTACATCTCAGCCTGTGGAGCATCCTGGGAAAGAGAGTGGCAGGGGTTGTTGGAGTAAGGAAGTATGTGAGCATGGTAGATGCCATGGCCATTTTAGAAGGCCACAGTCATCACCTGGAGGCATCTGCTGTTGTATCTAGTCAAAGGATGAGCTAAGATGAAACTGTGGTGGCCCAAAGTGCAGAGCAGCAGCTTTGCCTCCCCTGTGACATGAGTGGGTAAAGGGGAAGAGGAGGCTGTTAGCCAGCCTGCACCTCCTAGGCACGATCATTTTGCTGTGTCTTTAGCAGACCACGCAGCACGACTCATGGTAAGTCCTTCGAAGTTCCTAGCCTTCTCCCCACACTGATGCCTTATGTTTGTGGCTGTTTGGGGCCAAACGGTGTCTCCACGCATGCAAGGAGTTGTCATGCTGTCATGAGCTAGTTAGAACTGGCAGCTAATGCTTGATTTTACATTCGAACCCATTCCCCCCCCGTGCCAGCTGTACACGTCTCTTCATGCCCAGGCTGTGTCATTTCCGTTTGTTTCCACTTACTACATCTCTCCTGGCTGGCCTCACTTCCTTGCCGCCTGCGGAGCACACATGCAGCCTCGGCTGTGCCCAGAGCTGTGCAGACGTGTAGCACTGTGTTTCCAAGCTCTCACTCTGTGCCAGCCGGATTGGTCCTGGTTGAAGACTGCGCAGGCTGAGCGAGCCTCGGGTGGCACCAAGCCAACCAGGCGGTGAAGCCAACAGCTTGCCACTGCTGTCAGGGTAGGTGTGGTGTGATGAACAACACAGGTCTGAGAACAAATGAGTAATCTCCCTTTCAGCCCTTCGTTATTTCGCCTCTCTATTGAAATAAAACAAAAATCCCTTTGCACTCCATCGCTGAGCTCCCAAAGGGCACTAAATGGCCCTTTTCACCTGACTGCCACCATGTATCTCTATCATCAGTGTGACTCCAAAGGAACCTAGAGCCTCCTGGTGCTCACAAGCATTGTGGGTAGACAGCAGGGATGTCTTGAGGTGTCACCAGACATGGGCACAGCAAATGGGACCTCTCCCATCTTCCAGAGGGTGGATGTGGCTTGTCCAGAGATGGTCGGGAAGCGCAAGGCAGAGATTGAAGCTTAGTTCAAATTCCCTGAGTCCTACTTGAGAGCTTTTGAACTTACAACCCCCCTTTGTTACCCAGTCTGGAAAAGCAGTAAAGCACGTATCTGTATTAAGAGTGTGAGCAGTTTTGCTGTTGATTTGTAAAGCCTGATGACCAAGTGCCAGAAAATCATTCCTTTCAAGGTGTTCCAATTAAAGAACACAAAAATAAAAGAACTTAGCTCATTTAAATAATTTCTCGAGTCATAGAATCATAGAATAGTTAGGGTTGGAAAGGACCTCAAGATCATACAGTTCCAACCCCCCTGCCATGGGCAGGAACACCTCCCACTATACCGTGCCGCCCAAGGCTATGTCCAACCCGGCCTTGAACACCGCCAGCAATGGAGCATTCACAACTTCCCTGGGCAACCCATTCCA
>JASSUY010019829.1:4072-17916 GCA_032466535.1 Forpus xanthops
GAATGGGTTGCCCAGGGAAGTTGTGAATGCTCCATCGCTGGCGGTGTTCAAGGCTAGGTTGGACATAGCCTTGGGTGGCATGGTTTAGTGGGAGGTGTCTCTGCCCATGGAAGGAGGGGATTGGAACTAAATGATCTTAAGGTCCTTTCCAACCCTAGCCATTCTACGATTCTATGATTATAGTGCACAAGTGACTTCTGTAACTTTTAAAAAACAGCACATTAAATGTGTCTGTGTGGATCTTGTGAATTACTTACCCAGAAATACTTTTTTACTTTCAGGAGCTGAGATTAATGGAAGTATAGCCATACATATGACACATGTAAATTACTGATATCTATTCTTCAGTGCTGACAATTTTATTAGAGTTTTGACTGACTACATGCTCATTTACTTTGGAGAATGTATCTTTTCAAACAGGAGACTTTAAAGTAAAATTCTAATTTCTAAAAAAAAAACTGGAACCCAACAAGACCAAACAAAAACTGACAAAAAAAAAAAGAAAAAGAACCCAACAAGTAACTGTAGAAAGTTTTCTAAACCTTTTTGTTTAAAGAAGGAGCATTTCTGGAATATGCATATTAAAGAAACCTGACTTAAGTCGCAAGTAAATTTCTCAAGTATTAGCATCACCTTTGGCTCCCTGCCCTGTGCATCACAGGCAGGAAATATGAGCCAAATCATGTTTTACTTAGCAGTTTCTATAGCTTTAAGCCTCTACAGATTTATGATTTGCTAAGTTTAGAATTGCATCAGTTAAGTTCAACGTACTTAGAAGGGAGAATGTGGTTTATATGCTGTGACGCATCTACAAATGTTTCTTAAAGAAAAAAAATCTTATGGTTACCTTAATGACATTGTCTTCCAGAAACGCACCATAACTTAATTTACTACTTATTTATTAGGATCAGGAAGAGGAGAGGGATGAAATTCCAGAGTTCTGTGAGCCTCTTCTGGAGCTTAGTGGACAGTTTAAAGTTGCCTCACCAAAATACAATGGTCCTTTGTTTCCTCCCGTGGTTTCTGCTCCTCAGCAGTCTACTGATGTTTTGGATGAACTGATTCAAAGGAGAGAAACTATAGAAAACAAATTGATAAATTGGTGAGTTGCAATACAACAAAGTGAGAAGAGAATATGCATGGAAGAAGAAGAAATTACTCGATATAAATACCTTCCCTTTATTCTCATCACCTTCCTTCCTTTTGAGCTACCTTGCATTTAATGTCAAGAGTGCTCTTTTATGTGCTTCTAGGTGTCCTGGTGTATGCTGATAGTTAAATAGGTTTTATTTTGCTAGGGTGGAACAAGAAATAATGGCAAGAGTTATCAGTGGGATGTACCCAGTTCAGAAAGAAACTGTGCCCAGTATTAGCACCTCAGAGAGTGAAGACAGTGATGCTGTAACCTCTGATATTGGTAAGTAGGAGTTATTATTCTGTTAATAGGTATGTAAAAAAATTACCTCCCTTAAATAAATGTGTGATAATGGAGATAAATGCATTTCTCCCCTGATGCTCCTGCCCTGTGCAGCTGCCTTCTTTTACGATCCTGAGTTGCTTCCCTACTGTTGTTTATCTATCAGTAAAATAAAAAAGAGATCACTTTTTGCAAAGGAATGTTTAAAAGTTCATGGAGAATTAAATGAGTGCCTGTAGTACAGTATATGCATTTTAACAAGTGGATCTGGATGTGTGTTTTATGTTTTCAGTTGAAGTTGCAGGTGGTGGAGGATTTCAGCTCTTCGTCAATGCTGGCGTGCCTGTGGACTCAGAAATGATAAGTCATTTTGTAAATGAAGCCCTCAGTGAAACAATTGCAACCATGCTGGGAAACAGACAGGCTCAGAAAGCAGTTCCTGCTACAAATGTTCTTCCAGATAGAACGGCTATGATGGTAAGAGTCTGATTTACTTAAGCTTTCCTACTGAAGTTCTAAGTGATAATTTCTTTGTGGCATGATGGTTCAACTGTGCAAGACAAAAATGATGGAAAAAGACTGATGAATTCAATGTGCATGATTTGCATTTTTTGATTATTCCTTTTTATACTCCAGCAAGCAACAAGATTAAACCTATTTCAGTTTTAAAAAGTGTTGAAAAGGGAAAAAAAAAAAATTCCTTTGAGCTGCATGCAGTATGCTGTATTTATTTAATTACTTTAAGGCTGAGCACAAATACGCTTTCTAAAGAAAAGACTCGGTACTTAATTTCACATTGCCAAAAGATAGCTCATATTGTTTTCCACAAAAATAGCTATGCTACTTTCTTGTGAAGAAATGAAATATAGAGAAATGAATTTCTTTATATAAGAAATAGAGTGATACTATTTTTGGTCTTGTGGCCTTGCAGCCATTCTTTCATATCTGTAAAATTACTATTAATTCTTTCTAAGTTTTCAGTTCAGTAGTTCTCAGTAAATTCTTAAATGATTAGTAGTGCTTCCTGTAGTACAGGATAATTTTCTCTGTTGCCTTTGATAATCAAATGACAGCTGGCTCTTATTTTGAGAACAACATGGCTGATCGACAGACTGGTGTTGTGTAATGTCTTTGGGATGAATGTGGAAATTGCTGCACTTAGAAATCTAACTGTTCAAAGCTTTGTCAAAAGTGAAATCAATTATTCTATTCTGCTACAGTACATATAGACTGAAATATTACCTAGTGCCTGCTGTAGTCAGAAGTAATCATTTCACTGCTCCAAGGTTAAATTCAGCCATCCTGCATCTGGAGAGCTCTTTCTCACTCCATTATAGTTTGAGGAGTGCATGTTAAAGCAGACTGTTCTTTGTATCTTGTTCTGATACTTAGAAACCTCTTCTAATAACCATTCTGTATTTACTGATGTCTCTCTTAAGCCTTCTTTTTTCTATATCAGCTTAAACTGAAATGATCTTAAGCTGAAATGGTTGTTTCTTCTTACTATATATATATTCATTTGCACACTTCAAGAGATTAGTTTTGTCCTTTTTGGCATTTGATTAGGCTAAATAAAGCAATCATCTTATGTGTACCATTTTTCAACTCTTGCTGATGAGCAGCACTTTCATGTTTTCCTGTTTAGATTTGTCTTGACCATGGGTAGCACTAATATGCTAATAGACATTTTTAATAACAAGGTAGTATGCAAGGTGTAGTTTCCTTAGTGTCTTAGTTCTCTTTTTTGCAGTTCTGCTCAGCTTATAGCAGCAGCTCTTAAGAATGTAGTTTGTGCATTCTTGATCTACCCCTTCTTGCTGAGAAGTTTCTTACCTAGAACTTCAGCTGCCCAGTTACGGAGTTATTTGGTGTTCACAATGTCACACAGTTGTGTGTGAGCTGCCAAATGCCAATTGCTTTCTTTGTATCTTCTCTTTGGCTGATTCTCTCACCATAAAATGGGGTCAGTACAATAATTTTATCTGTGTAATAAAATACTTTCTTGCTTAACATGGCATTAAATGCTTTATTAAAATTAATATAATCATATAATTAATATTTAGACTGGACATTGTCACAGAATCATAGAATACCAGGTTGGAAGGGACCTCAAGGATCATCTGGTCCAACCTTTCTGGGTTGTCAAAGCATGAACTTGACTAGATGGCCCAGCACCCCATCCAGCTGAATCTTAAAATGTCCAGTATTGGGGAATCCACCACTTCTCTGGGAAGATTATTCCAAAGGCTATTTGTTTTCATTGTGAAAAAATTTTATCTAGTGTCCAACTGAATTTTCCCAGCAGTAACTTGTGCCCATTACACTTTGTCTTTTCAATAACACTTGTTGTAAAAAGGGTCTCCATCATCTTCGTAGCCACTTTTTAAATACAGGAACATGGTGGTAAGGTGTCATCGTTTAAACCCAGGTGGCAATTTAGCCATGCAGTTGCTTACTCGCTTCCCTCTGTTCCTTCCCCCACTCTCGGAGGGATGGGGAAAGAGAATCAGAAGAATGTAACTCCCATGGGTTGAGATAAGAACAGTCCAGTAACTAAGGTACAAAACAATAGAAGTAGGATCACAAGGTAACATAAACCACTGCTGCTACCCCCAGTAATAATAATGATAAGGGAAATAACAAAGGGAGAGAATACAGCCACTGACCAACCGATACCAAACCCGACTGAGCAATGAACTCCCTCTTCTGGGTCCCTGCCCCCAGTTTTTACATCCTAGGCATGACGTGCTGTGGTATGGGAATACCTCTTTGGCTAGTTTGGTTCAGGTGTCCTGTCTCTGCTTCCTCCTGGCTTCCCCTCCTCCCTGGCAGAGCATGAGACTCAGAAAGTCCTTGGTCAGAGTAAACATTATTGAGCAGCAACTAAAAACATTGGTGTTTTCAGCGCTGTTCCCAGGCTGAAAGTCAAAAACGACAGCACTGCACTAGCTACTATGAAGGAGAAAAATCACTGCTGCTGCTGAACCCAGGACATGAGATTTCCCCTAAACCTTCTATTCTCTATGCTGAACAAACCCAGTTCTTTCAGTATTTCTTTACTGAGAGGGTGGTCAAATCCTGGAACAGGTTCCTAGAGAGGTGGTCAATGCCCCAAACCTATGTTTTAACTTGGTAAGCCCTGAATTGGCTAGGCAGTTGGACTAGGTGATAGATGTGGGTCTCTTCCAACTGAAATTGTCTGTTCTGTTCTATATATAATGATTTCCAAATGTAATCATTCTAATGCATAATTTACTTAATCTAAGCATGCTGCCTGGTGCCACTTTATGTTTAAATGAAGGAATTAGATCTATGAAGCATGTATCTAAGCAACAACTGTTCCTGTTCTCTGATAGCCTGTCTTTCTCTCTCTTCCTCAGCTGTCTCTGTGGATACTTGGAAAATAAGAATTTTACATTGAGATAATAACATTGGTTATGATTATCTTTTTTTCCCTTCAGGAATCCCTTGTGCCTACTCCATTGCCAACACCCCAGGCCACACCACCACAAACACCACCTTCAGAAAAAGAATTGCCTCCAGTCAAAACTCCAGAGTCTTCTCTGTCTCTTACAGAAATGAATGGGGATGTTCACAAACATGAACAAATTAAAGAAACAGGTAGGGAAAATAGTAATTGAAGTTTAGAAGTTGCAAATATGCTTTAATCTACTGCCTTTAATTTTCATCTTCAAAGACGTGTCATCTCTCAGTAATATTCTTGAGGCTGTAATTCAAGTGGGAGCTCATGTAATACAAAAAATGTGGGCTAATTTGTATAAAAAGCAAACATCTTTTATTTGGTAACAGTTCTATTTTCAAACTTAATGCATATTTCTACTGTGTGTGATTTCCACCCTCACAGCTTCTCCACAATTTTTCACATCAGAAAAATAGCTGTCTTTTGCTCCTTCCTGTATTTCTGATGTTAATTAAGCCAAATATATACTCCTCAAGTAAAACAGCTTAGTTTTTAAAATGCAGAGCAGTCTCCCTTATTAAGGGAAGTAAGCAATTGAGCTTTTATTCTAGCTCCTTCAGATGCCAACACTGTACTTAAAAGAAACTAGTCTTAATCTAGTCTTTGTAATTATTAAAAGGTATCACCAAAAACAAGTATTTAGTCAGACTGACGTGCTCTCTGCCTGAGATTTAGTTCCTGCATTCCTTTCTGATCTGAAGTTTGACTTCACCCATGCAGGAGTAGAGATTCCAGCTACCACTAGTTGTGTTGGCACACCTGTTGTTACTCCTGTCAATACACCACCTGGAACGACCACACCAAGCCCTCCTGCCTCAGAATGGGTCTCCAAAGCTGCAAAATTGGAAAGTCCAAAGCCCGCAAACCCATGGGGTGATGCAGAACTTCCTCTGGAAGAAGAGAAACCCAGTCCTTTAACTGAAGAACCGTTCTGTCCTAAGGCTGTGTGAGTTGCATGGTTTTCTCATTTCTGAAAAAAAAAAACCAAAAAAAACCAAAAAACCAAAACAAACCCCATAACATATCCTCAAAAAGTCAGTGGAAAGAAATGCTTAAAGTATGTCAGGAGATGTTGATGGATTCTTTTTTTTTAATTGTTTTCTTTGATTTTGGAGAAAAATGTGATATCAGAACCTTTGTCAGGATTTATCAGTCATTACTCATCATTCATGCTGAACTCTGTATGTAGTAAATTCGTATTTTTACACATTCCAGTAATAGATGTAGTGGCAATGAAATATTTCTGAGTGGGAATGCAACTGGTAATTTTTAGTTACAACCAGAAATTAATAAACAATGTTATTTAACCGTATTAATTCTTGGACTACTCTGTAAAATGCTGTGATCTTTAATTAAATATACTTGCAAATTAATTTTTCAGTATGATTAAAGACCTTAGTCTGTATTTTTCAATGCATTTTGGTGTATTCATAATGTGCATTCTTACATTATAGTGAGATGTCAGTGGCTAATGATGAAGAGCCAGAGGCCTTGATTTTACCATGTCAGCAGTCATCAGTGAGGCCCTTCGAATTGCTTCCTTGCAATCCACAGGTTCCATCACCTGTGCCTACAGTTAGTTCTGGGCAGTCCACGCAAGAAAGCAGCCTTACGCTCACAGAAACAGAAACTGCAGACAGACCCATTTCAGAAGGAGAGGTACTCTTCAGCTATGGACAGGTGCTGGCTGCAAGAGGTAACTAAGCAGACAAATCTGTGGAAATTAGAATTTAGATTAACTTTTTTTTTTTCTTTATAAACTTCTCTTGCAGTCTACTGAAGTTACATTTCCTACATTTTCTGATAAAACTGCAGCCATTAACCTGGTCCTTAACTTTCAGTTCATGGCTTTGGGTTTCAGAGACCGCATGTCTCTCTTTTTTGTCTCTGAACAAAATGCATCTGCTTATTAATGAAAAAAAAAGTTTAAATTTGCCCTATTGCCATAAGATCAGCTTGAAAAATAATTGAGGTTGTCTTGCACTGATAACTGGGGCTGTCTTAGTACCATGTGGTACTAAATACTAAGTTTTTATTGAAAGAAAGGTATAAGAGCAATTTTCTTGGAAGCTGAAAATATGTCTTTGTAATGCACATCCAGGGGTAGGAATTTCCAGCTTTATAAAAGCACTGCGTTGCAATTAATAAAGAATGTGGCCTTGGCTTTCTTTCATATAACTTGCATGGTTTTTAGCATTTGTAACTTAAAATATTTTTCAGCCTTAGGAGGAGGAGGATTGTGCCTTCCAAACCTTGCTGAGAGCTTAAGTAGTACTTTACGAGATGCCAATGAAATGGTAAGAAAATGTTTTACAAGGAAATGGAGTTAGTGTGGTATTCTGCCATGAGCATCTTGATAAATTGGATGTGCTTTAAACATTTTCACTTACAAACATTTTGAATTTATGATTTTAAGCTGTACACTTACAAAAAAGGTTTGAATTTCAGAGCTCCAAAGGAAAAAAACATGTTGTGCAAACTGATTACGTTTTTTTAAAAAGTTGAATGATTTATATACTTCTGTAGGTGAGAGATAGCTAATATGCATTTTAATTTCTTTGTTGTTTTCAGTTTTAAGACATCTTAAAAAGAACAGAACATTTTTATGCTCTGAACTCTTTCAGCTTTGAGCCATCTTTTAATTAATGGTGTGCTTAAATTATTATAGTAGGTTAGCCGAGGCTGGAGTTAGGCAAAGCTGCTTTAAACTTTTGTTTCTTATCTGATGTTTGCTTTAGTCCATTGTCCTTAAAGCCTCTCAGGTCAAGGTATTCTCTGCTCCCTTTCTCTGTTAACACTCTTTCTTTTCGTCAAATGCTTGGACTTCCCCTCTCTGTGTAATGCCTCTTAGTAGGGCATAGCTGTCATATAAATAATAGTATCAGGTAGAGCAATACCATATTTAAACTAAACTCTTTTCTTTATGACAGTATTGGTTGGAAGATAACTCCATAGGGATTTCTAAAAACTTCAGGATGGCCTCTGCATCTTCTGGAAGATGTTCAGATAGTTGAGATCTGCCATGAGGATGAAGACTTGGAATCATCAGACCCCTGTTAATATTTTGTTGAAAGCCTTTTACTTTTTGTAGTTCAGGTGCTCTGAAGCAGACTTTGCCCATTCCACCTCTAGTGTTCCCTTCCCCTCTGATCTTGACTCAGGCCATCAATAAGCCCGTTTGTCTGTGAGTTCAAGGAATGGTTTGACCTAGGATTGAAAATTGGCTGAGCTACTGGACTGGAAGGGTTGTGGTCAGTGACAAAGTCCAGCTGGTAGCCAGTCACTAGCAGTGTGTGCTAGGGGTCAATACTAGCACCAGTATTAATGTGTTCAGTAATGACCCACATGATGGGACAGACTGCATCAGCAGCAAGTTTACAGGTGATGCAAAACTGGTTTTGTACACCAGAGGGTTGTGCCATCATTAAGAGGGACCTCACTGGGCTAGAGAAATGAGCTGAGAGGAATCTTATGTAAGTTCATCACAGACAAGTGCCATATGCTACAGCTGAGGAAGATCAAGTCCATGCATGCTGCGGGCTGACAGGCTGGAAAGCAGCTTTGCAGAAAAGAACCTGGGGATACTGGTAAACAAGTTGAATCTGAGCCAGCAGTGTGCCCCTGTGGCAAATAAGGCTGCCATCATCCTTTGCTGCATTGGGAAGAGCAGTTCAAGAGAGACATTTCTTCGTCTTTACTCAGTACTGGTGAGACAGCATTTGGAGTATTGTGTCCAGTTATGGGCTTTCCAGTACAAGAAAGATGAGGATTTACTGGTGTGATTCCAGCAAAGAACTACAGAAATGATTAAGGGAGCCGTGCATCTGTAATACTCAGAGCTTGGATTGGTTAGCCTGGAGAAGAGAAGGCTCTGGGAGGAACATAGAAAAGTGTATAAATATCTGGTGAAAGGAAGTAAGGAAGACAGGGCCAGACTTTTTTGAGTGGTACCCAGTGAAAGACAGGAGACAGTTGGCATAGACTGAAATTCAGGAAATTCCTTTTAAATATAAGGAATGTTTTTACTGTGGGGGTGGCCAAACTCTGCAAGAGGTGCTTTCTTGTGCAGTTGGGTTGGACTAGACAATCTCCAGAGGTCCCTTCCAACCTCAGTAGTGCAAAGTTTAAATGTCCTTCAGTAGGAATACACTTTTCTCCCTGGCTGTCCTTCCCAAACATTTCTGCCATACATGGCATACTTGTGTGTACTTTCCCATCTAATATCCGTGATTTCATGTCATAGTTGTGAGACTGTGCTCTTTGAACTTGCAGATCTTTCTGACTGTTGTCCAGACTTTGCCATGTGGTTGCATAGGCACCTGAAGAGAACACCCTTTCTTTGATCAAGACTGTAAAAATTCCTTTTGTGGACTTCCCTTTACATGCCTCCTCTGTTTGCAACTGTCTTTCATTCTGGGCTTAAAACTCTGTTATCAAGAAAACCTAAATTTAAGTTCTTTTAGTCAGGTTAGGCTCTCTAAGATGTTCTTCCTTCTCTTTGTCAGCTGGTTTGTAACTCCTTCGAATAGTCATCCATCCTTAAACTAGGCTCTCTGGTTGAGGAAGCTAAATCCTAGCTGGTGAGAGTAGTTCTGCAGGCAGATTGTTCCTAGTGACCGGTATGTGTGAGGATTTAACTGTTTCCCTGAACTTTGGAGGCCTGAAGGACCTTGTTCTTAAAGTATTGCAGTCTTATTAATCAAATAAAGACTCTGCATGCGTGTGGGTAAAAGCAGAAAGTAGTGTTTTGTCAGCTTGCTTATTTTTTAAATGCCTACGTTTTAATGACATGAATTCTCAGTGTGGAAACTAACAACTTTGTTCATAATCTATGATTTTTTTAATAGTAAGAATGATTCAAGTTATATATTATGTAGATTTTGTTTCCTTGTTTTAGGATTATGATCCTCCCAGCGAAGGGCAAGTGGTGAGAAGACCAGATAAAGGCTATCACAGGGATCCAGTTGTGACTCTTTTAGCCAAATTAAATCAAGCACCTCTTGCTGCACAAGAAGGAATATACCATTTGGAGGTAACTTACAGTCCTTTTCCTTCCAATACATTAGTTTTGAAGTGATATTTTCGTACTCTAAAGTAATATTTCAAGCTTATCCTTCCTGTTGGCTGTTGAACAGGTTCATACAGTTACTTCCCTGCTGGAAGTGATCCCAGTTCTGTTGGCTTTGTTCTTGTATATAACTTTTAAAAATACTGAAGGTTAAGTGTTGTTACAAACAAAACTGTGTGTAATATCACACATACCTAGTTTTCAAGGTGTGTGTGTGATTGTTCCAGTCTACAGGATTTGTTCTGTCTATTTGAGTACCAGGGAGGTATTCTGTCTCTTGAGCAGTATAGGTGGCATGTTTAACAGTACAAGTTCACTGCACTTGACAGCCATCTCGGAGGTTTAGGGAGGTATGAAGAAAACTCAGCAAATGCTTACATGCACTTTCGCACATGCTGTTGATACTGATCTTGGAACAAAACCTCAAAAATATCCATATCCAGATGTCAGAAAAAACAGAATAACAGAAAATTGTAACTGTCTGCATAACAAAGGTTAACAGTCATTTTTTTTGCCACACATTTAAGTATTTTCTATGTGGAAAATAATTGAACTGGGCGTCTGTTCTAGTCAACACAGCCAGAGGGTTGTTTTAAGGAAATGAACTTTGAATACTGCAATATGGTTCATCAGCAATTTTATTTATGGCGGCTCTTGATTTTTGTGACTTTATTGATGCATATGCAGTTTTTTCCATCTGTCTTGGTCAGTTTAGTCTAAATGATTAGTAACTTCACTCACCTCCTCAACTGTTCCTTTGTATGTCTTTATTTTGCTTAATGAGCTCCAGTGGATGGACTTAGTGAAAAACTTTCTACAGTGTCAGCTCTGACTGTAATTGTCATGACATTTTCTCATAGCACTACTGATTACAGATGCATCTCTAATTTGCTGTTTTCCTTTCCCATACTTACGGACTACTTGGTCTGTCCATACAAGACACTAACAAACTTACCCCTGAATCTGGCAAAATGTGTGCAAGCATACTTTCTCATTTGCAAGAGAAAGAATATTCTCCTAGGTATTGTTAGTTTTGCCTTAGAATCATACTCTGCACATGTGTGCATGTGTATTCAGTCTGTTTTCCCGCATAGAAGCAAGTTGGGTTTTTTTCTCCGGATCTTTGAAAGCCAGAATTCAGAGAACAATCCCTATTTTAAGTGCCATCCAAACCTACTTAAAAATTAAACATTTTATCTGACATGTTTGAGTGACATGGTTTAGTGGGAGGTGTCCCTGCCCCTGGCAGGGGGGTTGGAACTAGCTAATCTTAAGGTCCTTTCCAACCCTAATGATTCTATGCTGTACGAAAGAGCATCAGAAGCATTTACATTCTTCCAGTACTGCAAGGTCAGGCAGTCAACAGTGGCTGTATGTGTAATATTAAAGACTCCATGTGCTAAAAATGTAACTTGGGTTCTGATTATGTTGGGATACCACTACAAAAAAAAAAAAATACAAACTCCAAGCTGTTCTTTGTTTCTAAGTGATTCTTTTCTGTCCAGTACAGATAAATACAGATCTCATTTTCAAACCCAGTTAGGTGATGCCACCTCGCTTTCAGTTTTCTTTATTCAATGCTAATAATATACTATTACTACTAGTAACTACTAGTAACTCCTGGGGAGACTGAGGTTGGACACTAGAGGGAAAAAATTCACAATATTCCAATGGCTGATTGTTCTTAATCTCCCCAGGGAAGTGGTGGATTCCCCAACATTGGACACTTAAGATTTGGCTGGACGAGGTGCTGGCCTCCTGGTCTAGGTCATGCTTTGCCTGGAAAAGTGGGACCAGATGATCCTTGAGGTCCCTTCCAACCTGATATTCTGTAATTCTGTATGACTGATTCTGTAGACTTAAGTTTTTATATGCTTTAAGGGTTAATGTAATTATATAAATATGTGTGGTTTTGGAAGAAATGCATTGCTGTTTTTTGTATCTACTGTTCTGATGTTGCTGTTCTATGTAGGATTCTGATGATAGTGTTGGGCAGCTCAGTGAAGGTCAAAGACCAAGGCTGACCAAAGCAGCCGAGAGAATCCTAATGGGACATTCAGTTTATATGGATCATCCAACGGCTCAGACTTCTGAGAACAGACCACACCGGAGATTCCGTTCTCCATCCCCAGGCCAGCTTGCCGAAATTGGAGGTACAATCAGGCTGTTATTTCTTCTCTGTGATATTTATGTGGATTCTGAGGGACTTCTATGACAGTATCCAAAATAATTTCAGTGAATATGTTAAAACTCTACAATTAAAAATTTATAGGTGATTTCTGCAACGAAATAATTTGCATTTCTATTTTGAGAACTGAATTTAATTGAAGCCTTGCCTTCACTCTCCTTTGTCTGTAGTATTCTGCAGTTTGAACAAAAATCATGACAAGTACCCACTTGCCTATTGAAAAGTTGACTTGGAAAGTATGTATTTTATTTTTTTTAAGCTAATTCAGTTCTCAAAACCACTTAATTTAACCATTCTTGAAGTCAGTTTCCATAGGACAGGTATTAACACTGGCAATTGAAGATCCTTCTCTCTGTCCCCTTACACAGCACACCTCCTCCTTGGTTTTATCACTCCATCAAGGTGGTAATCCAGTGTCTCATAATGGTAAATATATTCTACCTTCATATAATCCTGTGGAAATTTTTTTTTTTCCCCAGACGAGGGTAGCTGAGGCATACACATAATGGTTTGCAAAAAGTATTCCAGGAGTGAGTAGCTATGGTAAAGCAGTAATTTATTTCTTTTCAGTTGAAAACAGTCATGTAGCCAAAGATGCATCCTTCCTCTCCCTTATTTTTTAATCATAGAATCATCGAATAGTTAGGGTTGGAAAGGACCTTAAGATCACCTAGTTCCAACCCCCCTGCCATGGGCAGGGACACCTCCCACTAAACCATGCCACTCAAGGCTCTGTCCAACCTGGCCTTGAACACCAGCTCTGTTGTTATCTGAAAATCAAGTTTAGAAGTACCTTTTCAAGTATCTATAGGGGAATGCCCTGTGCTTTTACATCTGTAATAATCCAGTACTGAGTTGCATTGCATTCTGTTGATTTTTAACTTAGCTTCTCTCCCTGTCCACCAATGAATACTGTGCTGAACCAGCAAAGTATTCATTCACACTGCCGAGGATATTACTTTGTTGGATCTGCTTTCAAAACAAGAGTTTCTTCATATTAGAGAGGAACAGAAAATCTTGTGTCCAGGTCCTTCTAATAGTGAATTCAACACTGAATAGGAAGCAGTCTGGTTTTGGAGATGGGGAATGGGGGGGAGGGGGAAGAAATACTTTGTGATTGGTTCTACTTTTCTTCCAAACCTTTTTTTATCTGCCCACTGGTATGTGAGATTATATGTCCTTCAGTCTATTGCAGGTTAGGACTGAGAGTTATTCCTTGATAGCCACAAGAGTTACAATGGAGGTCCATAATTTTATTTTATGATTATTTTTAGGAGCAGTATTAAATAAGTGCTACACCAGTAGGTTTCAAAGTTCAAGTATTTCATGGTGTTTATCTCTGTACATTTAACCTTGCAGTGGATGATCAGTTTCTCTGTCAGAATAAGTCACAGTTATGTTTGTAGGAATTCTGGGGATTGTGTATCTATGGGTATCTTCAGTTTTGTGAAGAGTTTTTATTTGTATTAGGGAAACATGATCATAGAATCATTGAATAGTTAGGGTTGGAAAGGACCTTAAGATCATCTAGTTCCAACCCCCCTGCTATGGGCAGCGACACCTCCCACTAAACCATGCCACCCAAGACTATGTCCAACCCAGCCTTGAACACTGCCTGTGATGGAGCATTCACAGCTTCCCTGGGCAACCCATTCCAGTGCCTCACCACCCTTACAGTAAAGAATTTCTT
>JASSUY010019830.1:0-28796 GCA_032466535.1 Forpus xanthops
ATGGTTTAGTGGGAGGTGTCCCTGCCCATGGCAGGGGGGTTGGAACTAGATGATCTTAAGGTCCTTTCCAATCCTAAATATTCTATGATTCTATGAAATCGCTGCACCACAAATGCAAAAACTGATTTTCCACTGAGGGGAAGAGAGGTTCAGGGCATGTTCTATACAATGATTCACTTAGAAGTCATGTACAGCATCATTTAGCTGAGTTCTTTCTGTAATCATCTGAAAAGCAGTTATACTATGTCAGCTGGTGAGAAGGTGCCAGACCATCATGCTGTGTCACTATCACTTTAGTGGCCTGCCTTTGGGACTTCGTCTTCACCTCTCACTTTAAATCAGAGAGGTTGTTTTATCTATGTCTTACCCAGAGGAAAAACTTCAACTCCCTTTTGACTGTTCAGGTGTTGTGGTTTAAGCTTAGTCAGCCCCGCAGCCTTTTTCTCAATCCCCCCTTTCCGCTCCTGGAGGGATGTGGAGGAGAATGGAAAGAGTGAAACTCCCACAGGTTGAGAAAACAGTCCAGTAACTAAGGTATAACACAAACCACTACTGCTACCAACAATAATAATAATGATAATGAAAATAACAAAGGAAGAAAATACAACCACTCACCACCCACCCACCAATACCAAGCCCTACCCGAGCAGTGATCCAACCCTTCTGGGTAACTGTCCTCAGTTTACATACTGGGCATGATGTGCTGTGGTATGGAATACCTCTTTGGTTAGTTTGGTCAGGTGTCCTGTCTCTGCTTCCTCTCGGCTTCCCCTCCGTGGCAGAGCATGAGATTCAGAAAGTCCTTGGTCAGAGTAAACATTACTGAGCAGCAACTAAAAACATGGATGTTATCAGCGCTGTTCCCAGGCTGAAAGTGAAAAACGCAGCACAGCACCAGCTACTAAGAAGGAGAAAAATGACTGCTACAGCTGAACCCAGGACATCAGGAAAGATTTTGCTAGGATCATCTGCAAACCTTTTTAGATGGTGACACATAAACCCAAGAAACAGATGTAAGAAAACAACATGGAGATCTCCAGTCAAAAACCTCCTCATATCCAGTAAATGGGGAGGTGAATTTAAGGGTGACAAGAACCAGAGCCTCCTCCAAAATTAAAAATTCACTGTGATATCAGCAAGCAAACTGTGTGTGTGCATACAAAATTAACACGTTCTGTGAAAA
The DNA here is from genome assembly GCA_032466535.1 of Forpus xanthops. Classification (NCBI taxonomy): domain Eukaryota; kingdom Metazoa; phylum Chordata; class Aves; order Psittaciformes; family Psittacidae; genus Forpus; species Forpus xanthops. Next base: position 1,184 of record JASSUY010019830.1, read on the forward strand.
TAAATAGCCTTGGCAGCAACACTCCAGAGCTAGAGCATAATTGGCCTGCATTTTACTCCTTTCTTTTTCATTGTAATTTCTTTGTGCTGTGTTTCTTTGTGTAAAGAAACCCTCATTCAAGGGATTTTTAGCCTGGCAGGGAGGAAATGAAAGATTCAGTGTCTCTCCATCACTCAGAAAGAGAGAGATTTGATTTATAAAAATAAATTATTGTTATTATTTGTGAACATAGCTTATCTGCATATCTTCAGGCACCTCTAGCTGTTCTTTCATAAGCATTTGAAGTACAGCAACTAATGAGTGTGACAGGATGGAGGTTAAAATACGAAGTCTTTTTCTTTTCCATCCAAAGTATACGCAGAGCACGGGGTTCATCTGAACAATGAAGAGAGTCCATATCTGTACCTTCCCCCTCACACTTGTGTGGATTAGCCTGATGAAGAGAGCAGACTTAGGTTCATAGCATTCCTTCCCCCAGTCCTCCTAACACTTGATAAAAATAATACTAGGGCAAACGATTATGGATATTCCTCTCCCTAGTCTCTCCAGACACACTGAAACTTCAGAAACAGTGTATTCTAAAGGGAGCCTTAAAGAGCAGGATGAGAGGTTATTCATTATCTCCTGCAAACGCAACTGTGTTAAGTGCCTGGTCCTCAAATAGATCTGATCCTGCAAGAGGGGGAAGGCTCGGATCCCACAATGGACTCAGTGTGGCAGCCCCCCTTGCCCACACAGAATCCCATTGACAGCACTCAAACAATCTCACCCGCTGATGGACGTTTAGAGGTCTACATTGGCCATGCCACAGGGTTTTTTTCCAAGAATAGCTACAGTTATTCATCCTAAATGGCCCAGAAAGTCTGGAGACAGCTCACATATTTTTGTTGAACATTTTGCGCGCAAACATGAACTCACAAGGGTTAGCTGCAGGCTTGAGGATGGAAAGACACTAAATGCCTGGGTTTGTTCTGCTCAGTTAGATCCTTTTTCTCAGAAAAGTGTGAGAATTAATCTGGTGATATATAACCATAGTCTCTCGTCTGAAGATTGAAGCAAATGGAAACAATGAGAAGTGCTAAAGCTAAATCCAACCCCTGGGTAAATTACATAATCTTCCCTAGTGCCAAAACGTTGCCTGAGGAATACACTAACCTGCTGTAATTCTTTTAGGTGTCCCTTAGCTCTCATACCCCTCCACAATCACAAGAAACATGGCCGTTTTACGGGGCTCAAGTGTTGGCACTGCGCAGACAGCAGAAAAGAATTTCATAGAGAAAAGGGGCAGCTAAGTTATGAAACCAAATCAAGACAATTTTTTTAGTATAAACAGCTTAAAGGATGTCACAGCCTCCTTGTTGTACATGCTTCATGCAGCATGAGAGCTCTCCTGCCCTCGTTGACCATGGCCAGTTTTCACTCGTAGTTCATTTTGCCTCATTGCTCTGGGACCTCCATCCAGGTTTCACCAACATGACTTCAACTTTTCATTCAAAAAAAAAAATCTAATTAGCAGAAGAAAGCTCTCTTTGGTTTAAACTCAACTATAGACTGTTCTGCTTGGTACTGCCTTCTACTTTCAAATTAATATGCCTCTTTGGGTATATATATCTGCTTCATGCAGCAACATCCATAATACTATGGGAATTCTAGTAATAGGACACTTATGAGTTGAACTCAAAGGCAGTTTTCTGGGGTACACTCTGAAGAAGACCTGAACAAGACGCTGAAGTAGAGAATAAAGTAGGTGGGGAACTCATCTCTTGTCCTAAAGGAGAAGGAGAAACCTGACTCTCCCAGTCAACAGCCACACAGAGTTCATCCACAGGGTGTTCTATAATGTGTCAATTCTGTGGCTTAAGGGAGTTTACAGAAAGCTTCAGTGATAGATGCAATAAAGTAAGGTTAACGACAATTTTGATCAGCTGAATATATTAGAGTTCATTAAGGAAACCAGCCAGCCCATGGTCAAGCTGGCTAAAATTGATTGCTTGTCTGAATTTTTGAAAGACATTCGATATGATCTCTCACCAAAAACTTAAGAAGAAGCTAAACTGCCACTGAGCAAGAGGGAAGGTTTCTCCAGAGAACAGGAAAACCAGATATCACTTCTATATTATGTACATGGTGGAGGATTCTGAACAATTCATGAGTAGCCAGGAGGCATAACTTGAAGTTTAAATGGCTCTATGAAAGTGTATCAGTTAAGAAAGGCAGATCATATTACAAAAAATATTAGGAAATGGGGAAGGAATAAAATGGAGAACATGCCAGTGCTGCACCTACAAAATGCATGTAACTGTGCAGTTCTGATTCTGCCCTGTCTGAGAAATTACAAAAGATCTAGAAAAGGTGCTGAAAGGGCAACAACAGTGATGGTGAATACTAAGATATATCTGTCATAAAGGGATGAATAGGGAGGCAGATTCTCTAGACCTGACTGTAGGGTGTGATGCTGCAGGCTAATTGAAACATTAGTGACATGAATAAGGTAAATAGGGAAAGAAGGAGTGTTCATTGTCTTCTCATCCAAGAACTAAAAGCCATATAAAGATACAAGCAGCAAGTTCAGATAAGCAGAAGGAAATACTTTCTCATTCAATACACTCTGAAGCCATAGGACTGTGCTATGCCCAGAGTTACCTACGCCATTTTGGAGTTCAAATAATAGAGAAAATCTACAGGCACCATCTTTGGTCCATGAAATTCCTGAGCAAGAACAACTGCAGGCTAGGAGAGTCTGTCAGAGAAGCGGCACTTGACGTTTTCTTTACCCAAAACTCTCCCCCAGTCATCTACTGTTGATCAGTGTCAGAGAGTAATAGACTTGGCTCCTGTATGCGAGTTAAACCAAAAAAGCCTCATGTACTAGAATTGCAGGAGAATAGGGACTTAGAGCAGAGGGTGCGTCTTAGAAGGAAAATAAAAAAAGAGACATTGGAAAGGTAAATAAAAGAATGCATTATTCATAGAAGAGAAGTTAAAGAAAAGTTCCTAATCTCTTTCATAATATGAACTGAAGGAGGCATTCCATCAAAGTTAAGTGTTAACAAAACTCTGAGCTGGCTGAAGAAAACACCTTTCCGCATGATGTGCAAACAGGCTTCAGCATTCACCGCAATGTGAAGCTGTCAAGGCCATGAACTTAGCAAGAGTCAAAAATGAACCAAATATTCATGTGGATAAATCATCGTTAATGATGATAACTTTGGATGGTATATTAAAATTCACACTTCTGAGGTTAAGTCTATCCTTAGAGGCTAGCTCTAATGGCGGAGGCAAGTCATCCAACGCCTGCTGATGCAGGATTCTCACACCTTCCCTTCTCATCAGGCAGGACACAGGCAGTTAAATCATAAGCTCTACAATGGGAACAGGTTTGTATCTTTCACTATTTTTGCACTAGTTGTCATTTCAAAACTGATTTATTATGTGCTTCTTCCTGTTTTTAATATTTAAGTATTAGTAAGGATATTTATGATGTCTTTATGTCCTTTCTGTTCCTTGGGGAAACTAAGAGTGGGAGATGCATGAGGGCTCCAAATGTGTTGTTTCTGACCATTTGCCTCAGCCAGGAATTTGATGTATTGGCCATGTCAACACATCCTTGGTAATAAACATAATAACCAATGTGCAAGAAAGGGATAGAAATGCCCAGCCATGTAAAAAAAAAAAAAAACACAGAAAAAACATGTCAAAGAGGGAAAGCATGGAATTATTACCTAGAGTCTACAAAGCAAGTACAGTCCTGGTACTCATAACAAGGACTGTAATGGTAATAGAAAGCAGCACCAAATTAATTCATCCAATTAACAAAGATCACACTAAACCAAAACCAAAAAAAGACAGCATAATTAGCCTAATGAGTCTGTCACATATAAGCACAAGCCTGGATTATGATTCCAGGGCAATCAATAAACCCCCTCAAGAAAGTTTCACTGGCCTGGGGATGGTGAGAATTATTTTAAAGCAAAACTAACCAGTTAAATTTACCCACCAAACATTTATTTTCACAAAATTGAAGCCAGTCTAAACCCATTCTCCACAGAAATGTTTCCAAGTTAAAAATTAAACCAAAATCGATCTCTCCAGAAAGCAGTGCATAAAAAGACTTTTATGTCCCAGCAACACTGTATCATTCTGTGAGATGACCTGAAAAGGGAGTTAAAATAAATCCAAGTAATATATTTGCAAGTGTAAACAATGGAAAAACAGAATACAGTAAATTTAAGCAAAGAAAAATGTTTTCACGGTTTAAGGTGTTTCAACAACCGCTGTTACTTGTAACAACAGGCATCATTCACCCCCCCAATAAACATTTACAACTACTAATTTAGTCAGTGGCATGGCGTGTTGACCCAAAGCTATCATATTTCATTATCCTTAAATTGGAGATAGTTTGACTTTGTGGCAGGAGACACCTGCATCATCCACACTGCCACCATCCAGCCATCACCAAGGACAGGATTGGGAGAGTGAGCAGGCAGATGTGGGAAGTGAATACAGAAGGACATGGGTCAAAAAGACAGGACATGGCAAAAGCAGGGAGGTGGCTTCTGAGAAAGAACTATGGAAGGACACTTCTGCAATAATAAACTTCAGTACCTGGTCCTTGTTCCCCACCCTTTCCCAAGTTATCACACCCATTAATTTCATATAGATGGCAGGAGGCTTCACTAACATCTGTGAAGTGCCCTAAAATTATGTCTTGTCATTAAATGTGCATTGTACATGCCAAAAAGACAAATCCTGCAGCTCTGCCTCGCCCAAATGGTTCAGCTAAAGCCAATGAGAATAATAATATCTGGGTGAGCAGGAAAGAATTATCTCTAAAAATATCAGGAATCAAGCCCCAAGGCATTTACTGCGAGAAGAAGGGAATATTCATTTTATGATAATTGTTGCACATAGCGGCCCTCACTTGCCTACCCTCAAGGGGTTATCCCTTTCCTGGGATAGTGGTCCTTGCCATCAGCATCACCCATTTTAGTCCCAGGCTCTGTTCTCATCAAAGCTAAAAGAAATTTCACAGGGGCCTCCCTAGCCTGGCTGTCATTGTTGACATTTAGTGCAATCAATCTTATTTCCATCACTGAAGTGAGGAACTGGGTTATCTTCTGTGCATAGTTACCAAAATAAGCATTTATAAATGAATATACAAAGGACTTCTTTAAAAGCAACACAAAGAGGACTTGAGAGGGTACTGGACTTTATGACCCCAGTACACAGTTAAAACAGATGGACAAAGGGGTGATGGGAGACATGAAAGATTTAAAGAGTTGTAAGGACGAAGTTTGAATAAGGTTGTTTTTTTTTGGCACAGAAATTAACATGAAAGGGAGACCCAAAAGATTTTGGGTTTGGATGAAAACCTGTCCTGTATATATTTTAAGGCAGAGTGTGATTCAGTATCTGCCACAGTCCATCCTGCTGCAGACAGATGTTTCCCTCCCTCATGCCTCTATGCGCCACTCTCCTTCACCAACTCTCTCACGCGAAGGTGGCTCTGTGGAACAGATCCAGCTGAAAGCCACACATTTTTTCATGGTTTACTCATCCACCAGATCAATTCCCAGACCTCTTTCCTCCACAGATACTGGTGGCACAAGGTGGTGCAGATGAGGAAGGAGCTAAACCACAAATAAACAATGAAGGGACAGAAAGGGGGAAAGACTGATCTACAGCAACAGGTGAACTATTAACTGGGAATTGCAAGAGAGATCCTTTCCCACTTGGAGAAAAACCCCAATAAAATAATCCAGCTGTGGGTTATTGTGAGCTAGCTGCCTCAAAGGGAAAAATATGCCCAAACAGTAAAATTATGAAATTTCAATGTAACTTGCTTGTATAGCAATTTGCTACACAGCTTGCAAATAGACATACTGCTCCAAAAAGAGCAGCATAAAAATAAGTAGAGACTCACATGTCTCCACATTCTTAGTTCCCAGCTGTTTAAAGTCTGAACAGGATAACTCCACCTGGATTTATAATATTGTAGTAGGACCAAAAAAAAAACTACAAAAGTAAAAAGAAAGTAGATTTTAAGGAAATTTCTTACCAATTGCCTGGTTAGAATAGCTCTGGAGGGAATAGGCTGCATGAAGTTTTTGTGAAGAATTCTTTAGCACTGCTGTAGGTCCCCTGTAAAACTTCAAGCATCTCTGTGGTCATCTGTTGAAATATCAATCCAAGCTCTGAAATGAGCATCTCTTAACTATAATACAAAAGTAGGAACACATCAGCAAAACTATTGCCACTCTTAGGGGAGTTAACAGACTTTGGGACATAGAATCACAGAATAATTAAGGTTGGAAAGGACCTTAAGATCATCGAGTTCCAACCCCCCTGCCATGTGCAGGGACACCTCCCACTAAACATTGAAAGGAACAGGTTCATGTTAATTGCATACTTAAACATAAAATACTATATTCAACACATAACAACTTCAGATCAACAGTCCTATATTTAAAAGAGATGTGGTTCACAGGTATCTTCTGTTCTGGTGTAATGGATGAACTTTCCTTCCCTTTAGCTTGTTTTTGGTTGGTTGGTTGGTTGGGTGGGTTTTGTTTTGTAAATTTCCAAACTATAAAGTTAAACTATAACACCACAGATTACGTTAAAATATTTCAGGACCAGACTGCTATAAAGCCTGGACAAAAAGCCTAATGAAAAGCACAGTGTCTTTCAGAACCCTACCTGTCTGCACACACAGACACGTGTGACACGTGTGACATGTTGGGGGCATGAATAAGTTCTCATATTTAAAAAGATTAAATCATAAAGCTGCTGGAAATTAAAGATGGAAAAACATCATTAGATCATCTCAGGTGCCACCCTCTGCTGCACAAAGATCTTAGGTGGGTTCTCTGGCACCCTCCGGACTCTACATCTTTAGTTGAAATCTGAAATGGTTTAGATTGCAATGAAGATCTTGCTGAAATAAAATAAAGTGGCTGGTTTTGTATGGGACTAAGAAGACCTCAAACACGAGCAATTCATTTGCATCCAAAGAAGGTAATACCACATACTTCCATGATCCTTTACTGTTTTCTTGCTTCCAGTCCCGAGAAAGGCATTTCACAGCAGTGAACTCAGTCCAGTTCTTAGTAGACATTACTGACCTCATTTCTCGCCTCCTCTTCCACTACCAAGAAAACCACGGCATTTTTAAGAGCAATAAACCAGGTCCTTTGCAAACCTGTAATAATCCCCAGGACCACTGGGTGGTACTAGCTGTCTGCGGAGGGAAGCGAGCTGAGCCGAAGGCCGGTCGCCTGCAGACTGTACAAACCACACTGGTTTTACAGAAACCATAGTTTACTACAGACGCAGCTGTGTGTTTAAAGGGCTGTATGTTTAAAGAGCTGGAGCACCTCCTCTAAGAAGACAGGCTGAGAGAGCTGGGGTTGTTCAGGCTGGAGCAGAGAAGGCTCTGGGGAGACCTGACAGTAGCCTTCCAGGAGCTAAAAGTGGCCTGCAAGAAATCTGGCCAGGGGCTTTTACAAGCACATGGAGTGACAGGATAAGGGGAATGGCTTTAAACTGAAAGAGGGAAGATTTAGATTAGATGTTAAGCAAGATCTTCCCTGTGTGGGTGGTGAGGCACTGGCACAGGTTGCCCAGAGTTGTGGCTGCCCCATTCCTGGCAGTGTTCAAGGCCAGGCTGGACAAGGCTTTGAGCAACCTGGGCTAGTGGAAGGTGCCCCTGTCGATGGCAGAGGGTTGGAACTGGATGAGCTTTAAGGTCCCTTCTAACCCAGATCATTCTATGATACTATGATACCCTACAGATGCTCAATTGGAATCCGTGTAAGCTGTAGTTCCTCTTGAGAGGGCAGAACATGGCAATGTACAGGTACTGCTGCTTCCACGCATGTTTGGTGGTCCCAGCAGTGTTGAGATACTCTTCTTCCAAGATAAAAAAGAGAATTTTTCTAGAATATCATCTGGAATCCCATGAACAAAGATGTTCCCATATGGTAGTCCCAGTGAAATACACAGAAATGTAGACACATATGTTTTTATTTACATTTTTGCAACCTCAGAATCTTAACATACATAATTGGCATTGTTATAAAAATCTTCCTAGTCACATACAAAATCCCAAAGAAACTTCTTTAGAAAGTATATCTCTTACCAAGCCAAACAGCAATACTTTCAGTTATTTTATCCACTGCAAAGTCTGGACACACAGCTCACTAGCACTTGTAAGCAGCTGGTGTCAATGTTACATTCACAAGCAGAAATACCGAGCAAGCTATACTTGGACCCAGCAGGGTCAATAGGGCTTCACAGGTATCTTTCAGCTGGCAGAAATTTTACTGCTAGTGATATATGAGCTGGAAAGACACAAGTTTATCTCAAACACAGCTGGAGCTTGGGACCTGCAGTTACCAAAGGCATCTTTCTACTTGTAAACTGACAAAGTTCTAGAATGATTGGAGAAAGTTAAGCATACAAGTAATGTACCTCCTTTCAAGCCCTCTAAAAGAGTCTTACTCCAGCTTGTAACGATGTGCTGTTGGTTCTTACCAAAGTGCCTTTAAAAATTTAATAGGCTGAGGACATTTGTCTCAAAATCACATGTAATTCTTTCACACTGCTGGAGCAATAAGCCATTTCTATGACCTTGACCACACTGTGGCTCAAGTGATGGGCATTTTTCTTCTGAAAGAAGCATCACACTTGGTAAAAAAAGAAAAGAACAAAGCAAAACAAACCCAAAACCATGAACTATATAAGGAGTGGTTTGTTTAGCAACAGGGAGATGCTGGATTATCAGCCAGTGAACTGTTTTAATGATCTATCAGAGCAGCTCTGTGACCTTGATATCTTGATCCATTAACTACACCAAAGTTTTAGCATCCTCTCTAGCATAGGTCAGTTAGCTGATGCTTAAAGCACCGATTATGCTGTGCATGCTTATGCTTAAGGGCTGATATTCAGCATTACAGCTGAAGATAACCCATACGTGCTTTTGTTCTAATGCAGAGTGCTTTTGTTTGTCCACTGCTGAGTCACTGCTGTGCTGTTTCTGGTAAACTAAGCCAGAAGCAGCACAGCAATCCTGCGACCATCTCACTGATCTTGGCTTCCCCTTCATCTCTGGACACTGAGATTGTGAGCTGCACTTAAGGGAAGCTGGCTATCTGAAAGCCAAGTTGCAGCCCCTGCCTGTCATTTAAGCTTGGTCCAAACACTTTTTTCAGTTGCTCCCTCCGAAGCTCCCAGGGTCAGCAGCAGGACTTTTTGAGCTGCTATTAGAGCAAGAGTTGGTGGAGTTCCAATACATGTACTTAAAACGCATTTATGTGATTTGGCTTCTGTGTGATTCCCTCCCTACACATGCACTCTCTGCAAAAAGGGCTGTAATGAATGGATATCTTTATTTAATTAGCATTGTTAAATTACATGTCAAAAAGCAATTCTTCTTCTCTTTTCATGTGCATGAAGGGTTCCACAGACAGCAGAACCAGTATCTTCCTAGGAAGCAAACTTTTATGACATCAGACAGGAATTGTACATTCCTTAACACACCACAGACGGTCTCTGCAGACCCTGTGTGTGACTGGAGACAGAAGCAAGAGTCTGAAGAGCATTAAATTGCAGTTCCTCTTAGAGCAATGTCTCATAAGCTGTTGATTTCTTTTAGCCCTGGTGCTGGATCACTACTGTCTTGAGCAAGGATTACTTTCTGCCCTATTTCTTTCCTCACTGAATTTATTTTAAAATAGTAAGTTTGGACACTGTACAGAGGAGTCATTGTACAATTAACATAAAAACAGGAGACCTAGCCTTCAAAATGATGAGTAGGAAATAACTTTGGGGCACATTTTAAGATTCCATGATCTTATAACATGATCTCACTAATGCATCCCACTCCCCACTACATCAACATTATCAGTTTGCTTGGTACCCCAATAAAATTACTTTCCTGCAAGCATTTAACTACTGAAGCTGGATTTTTTATTACCTTTGCTTCCTTTACATCAAAATGATCTTCTCTAAGAGCTATATATCTTTCTCTGGTTTAAAAGTACTGGTTCTGCTCCAGCACATCGAGTTGTTTTATTCTGTAACACAATTGTATAGCACAAGGAAATGAGAGCGGGGCTCCTCCATCTGGCAGATGATCCTCAGAAGTGGAAAAGAAGATGTGCAGGCTTATGCTATTAAACTTTTTGAGTTCAAATGGGATCCAGCTGTTTGGGATCCACAGCATTCTTGCAATTTAAATGCTCACAGTATGTATATTTTCAATCCCTTTATTTTTGTTTTCTTTAATTGTTGGGGCCTGAGATCATAAACGCCTCAGTCTTTCAAACGTGAAGTGCAGCTCTTGGTAATTTGTTCTAATCAACTGCAGTAAGAAATGCCTGCTCCATAACCTTCAATGCTTTTTCTCTCCCGTGACAACAGAATAGACTTCTTGCAAAAAAAATAAACATCTGGTTTGAATTGAACATCAAATTGCAGTTACTTAAGTGCCAACTATTAAATTACCTCAAATGTTTTATGTTTGAACATGATTTTTCAAGACAGCTAGATTTTTTTAGCTGTAGCACAAATGCACATGTAAAATTACTTTAGAAGGTTAATTCCCTTGAACACACTATTTCTTTTTTTTTTATCGTGTGTAGCTTGGTCACTGTTTTGGCTTTCCGTTTACAGAACTTGCTATTCACAAACATTTTTATACAACCAAATATGCCTCGTCAGATGGTAACAGGAAGAAAAGCTCTATCTCAGAGACTCAGGAACTTGATTCTGAAGTCTACAACATAAGGAAGGACGGTCAAGACTATTCAAAACCCCTTTTACTAAGCCAGAAATTCACATCGACTAAGATTATAGTCTGCATTTCTGATCAGAAAGTTAAACAAAATTTGCATCTGAGACCTGCCTCCTCTGAAAACCCAAGCCCCTTCCTTTCTCTAGCACTATATCTGGGGGTGAGTCTTACAGTCTGATTTTCATGACAGCATTACAGATTTACAGCTTTACATATATGTTGATCCACCACATTTTTGCAAGAGATACTTCTTTTTTTGATCTTTTTCAGTACGTTTCCAGCCCTCTCAGTTACAGGGATTTTTTTTAAGATGGAAACCAGTACAATTTGAACTAGTGAAAGCAAATGGGAATTAACACCAAATCCACCCTTTTGCTAACGCTTGCAATTTCTATATGACTGGAACTGACAGTGTTGCTGAGGCTTCTTGATGCTGCTCCAGGCTCCAGGGAGGACAAAATAAAAAGTGAGTATTTTATTCATTGTGAGGGGGTTCTAAAGGGGCATGGGGGAAGTGTAAATGAAAACCATTTTTGTATTCTCTTCAGTACTTCTGCAAACCCCTCCTCCAAAACAAAGAAGGATAACTGCAAGTGCAGACCAGAGCTATCACTGTTTACTTCTTCTTCCCAGACACTGATCAAAGTGAAACTACAGGGGGAATTGACGCCAAAAAAAATTAAATTGAAAGCACAGATGACTGCAGCTGGGTAAATTGCTGGCCATTACCCTGGTGACTTCTAAATTGGATGTGACCGAGTGTCAGTCATTGTCTATGCACTTCTGTTTTCACCAAAAGTGATTGTAACTGTTGTGATGATAAGGTTTCTCCAAGAAAAAAGTAGTAATTACAAAGGTGAGGCCACCTGATCAGACATTTCCATGTTAATTAGGTGGCTATTTATAATACTGACTGTGGGTTTAGCTATAATATTTGAGTAATAAAATGAAGGCCAATCCTCAAATTCACTGACAAAGAAGATGAAAGCTTGATCATAATAAAAATCTACTGGATTGTTTCACATGTTCTATGGACAAAACAGTGGCTGTTTATGGACAGTAGATAGACAGGAAGAATGACTTAATTTACCACATGTTGTTTGCTGAAAGTGATCTGAACAGGTTTAAAAGTCACAAAGCTAAAATCCATCAAAGAGCATCTAGACAATGGATGTATTCAGTTTCCACTTCATGAACTTCAGCAGCACATATACTCACTCCAGTGTATGTGATTAGGGGAGAAAAACTGTATGTCTTCAACTAGCAGTTCTTTTTGTAGCTTGGGAGAACATAAATACAGTTACTACTTAAATAATGCAAAGGGATATGGCTGAAAGTTGAGTCTCAGAATCACGTAAGGTGAAGAGGTGAAGTTGGAGATCTCTGAGGTCACCTGGTCCAATCCCCATGCTCAAGCAGGGCCATAGACAGCCAGTTGCCCAAGACCATGTCCAGACCGTTTCTGACTGTGTCTAGATGGTTTTGAAGTCAACTTCTTGCTAATTTAATTTCTTTAGTTTGACAAAGTCATTCAGATGTTACTTATTAGAAAAAGGTTTCTCTAAGTACTTTGAAAGACATGACAATGCTATTTAGGTGCTAGAGAAAAACTGGATGAGGAAGTAACACAAAAATTTCTGTCACAGAAACAACATAATTAAGTGGGGAGATAAGTCCTGAAGGCAGTGTCCCTTCTCATCAGAAGGGCCAGAAGGCTTTCAGCCTGAGCTGAGGGCTGAAGAAGTCCTGAGCTGAAGGGATCTGATGTGACGACTAGTATGTGGGTACTCAAACAGACATGCAGTCAGTACTGTTTACACCTACATATCCTAACAAGTAGATACATTCCCAAATACATATTCAACTACCAAAGCCAGCTTTAAAAGCACTATTAATTACTTTCCTTCCACTTTTTTCCCCAGAATTCATCTGCCTGGTTAAAGTTAACATTGAAAACCCAGAAGAACCAACAACTTAAACTAGTTTTCAGCTGAGGTGTGTTACTATTTATTGACAGCAGCTTCCTTTCAACATAACACATGAGGGTAGGCAGGCCCTAAGGATCTCAGGCATGTTGACATGTTAAAATGTTTTCTTGTTGAAATAACTTATGGAAATCATTCTAGTTGAAATTATGACTTAATTATGGAATAGCATTCAATATCTGAGCAGAATTATTTCATGACTTTGCCACACAGAAGTCTACGGTTAGTCTTTAAACCAAATATCATCTACTGAACTGGATATGCCTCAAGCAGCAGGGAGCCTGAAACCTAATAAAGGAACTTCTTTTCTATGTCCATGAAAGTGGTTGGAGACTGAAAATTACTAATTTCAGAATAAATATACTTCCAAATTTTATGAAGGAGACACATAAACTTGTTCACCATATCAAATAAGGGTGTTTGGACAAGGGAAAGAAAGAGATAAGTGTGCTTTAATATTGGGAAAGGGGATCAAAGTAAAACAGGGAGGAAAGGGTAAAAGAAAAAGTAGCTGACACAGAAATGCTCCAGAGTTTTCAGGAGGAATCATGTATAGTGGGAAAAGGCCTGGAGGCATGGACACTGCAGGCTGCTTTGGCAACTGAGGCAGAGAATATGTACGCCAAGGTTTTTTGTATCATTCAGTTTTTTACATACATTATCAAATTAATGACTAGCTTGTTTATAATCCTACTATATCAACTCTGTAATTATGTGTGACAACATCAAAATTCTGAGGAGGTAAATTGTGCATCCCTAAGGATGAACTTGTGTGGAAGCATGCTTGAAATGAGACTTTTCAAGGGGCTTAAATGAGTTGATTTATAAGCCTCACATTTTCTATGGAGGAAGAAGAGAGAAGCTGTGCTCAGGAAACGGGTCAAAGTTACCACGAGAAAATATGTCAGCAGAGATGCTGGGTATCTTCAAAATACAACTAATCTGTTTTATTTCTGTGATACAACATAAGAGAGTAATGAACACTCAGCCAGAAGGAACACTCTAACAGATGTGGGGGAACAATGTCAGTAGCAGGGAGTTAAAAGTAGAAGGAAAATACACAAAAATGGGCAAATATAAGAAATAAAGGAGAGAATAAAAAATAAACAGAGAAATAAATAAAGATACAAAGACAATTCTTAAGGACTGCATTTTAAGAAATGTTTGTGTCCCCTTCTCTCCCTCATTCCAAAAACTCAGCTATTTTGGGACTCAGTTACAGCTGTCTCTTTCAGTCAGCTGCTCTGGCCCTACAGAGTCTACAGGGGTTTTTGTCTTTTACTGATCTCTGGCTCTGAGTAGAAAAGATGGGAGGTTCAAGGAGGATAGGTAGATGCAGAAAGTCTTCATAGTGTCCTTAGCAACTATCCCAACTGTTTAAATGGATGCTTAAGTAACAGTGTGCCTTGAACTCTTCTCACAGCTGATCCCTCCAGGTTCTCCAGGGATACGCACCATCACCAACTGAACTCTTAGTCTAGCAAACTCCTTCTCCAGAAGCTAAATCATCCCCCAAGAGCTTTTCTACCAGGCTTGGCAGATCAGCCATGGTGGGGAACTGCTTCATACCCCTGCACACTCTGCATGGGGCCTCCAGCGAGAGCAGAGGAAGAAGATACCACTCATTCTGGAAAAGCACCTACAGGACTCAATTGCCTTCCTGTTTTTTTTGGCTGAGTTTAATACGACGTACCTGCCCACACATCACCAGCTCTCTTGTAAAAGCATCTGCATGCAAAGTCCACCTACATTTGCTAAAAGTTATACAGCAGCATTTAGCCAACACCACACATTGACCTGATGGGATCTCACATATACAACTCATTCAGCAGTGCAAGTTTTCCATAACTTTCAGAAGCTTTTAAAGAAATTACTTTTATTTCTAAGAAATGTGCTATTTGCTATTCTGATTTAACAGCATCAACCCACAGCTGTAAGCTTCATGCCAGGTGCCTGGCAGAGTGAGTGCGATGTACTGCAACACATACAGGGAGAAATGGAGCAGCAGCAATGCTGTTTGGCAACAGTGGAGCTTGGCTGTAGTGCCTCCCTTCCAGCTTCCCCAGAGCCAGGAAGAGCCTATGGCCCTATTTCAGCTGCTTTTAGACCTGCTTACAGCTAAACGATAAGACTCCGCTGATGGAGGTAGCAGCCTACACAGCAGACTACAGATGGGCCATTTTTTTTCCCAGGAAAACTTCTGTCACCAGCGATCTCTGACTATTCAGAGTGCAGATGGGGAAGGGGGGCTGTGGGTGGGGGAGTGCTGGAACACTCGTATTCCGTTCTTCTGAAAAAAAAAAAACAAGCCCAGAGCTCTATCTCTTGGCTGTTAGACAGGGATGAAAGAGTGGAACAATCCAGCAGGCCAAAAGTACACTAAGGCCACTTCTGGCCTTGAATTTTTATAACCCGGTTAAAGGTTCTGCACACTGCAACCTTTTTTCCTCATCAAGCCCTAGTCTGGCCATTATGTATGTCATCACTGCAGTTTTGTCCTCAGGTAAAATCGCCCTCTCTTTTTCCCATCCCTGCCTACTGGCTACACAACTGGTCTGGAAGCTGCAGTTTGTCCTCTGGGCTTCTTGCCCACACATGGCTCTGGTGGAAACTTCAGTGTCCTCATGCCTTCCCACTCTCCTTGCAGCTGCTCCCCTCTGGAATGCTGAGGAACGATGTTCTTTGTGTCCCATCCAGTCAGGAGAAGCCTGCAGGGGTTGAGTGCTTGCACATAGAGAATGACTCCAAGCTCAGAGCACAAGAAACTGCTGTGGATGGAAAGCAGCAGCAGCAAGGAGCAAGGCACACTGGAGGCAGGCTGCAACAGAGAATCACCTGTGCTACCGAATCAGTTTGAGCAAACCAAACCAAACTGCCCCTACTGCACTGAAGGTCTAAAATTGATCCTCCTTACGTCACTGGCATATAGACCTACTGAATAATCCTAATCATGACAACAGTTAAACATTTGCATTTATCCTCCCTTTCCTGATGACAGCTTTATCTGTCTACCTCTTAGAGTGGTAAGTCCTTAGATCATAGATCTATCATTTGCTTAGTACAGCTGACTATTCCTATTACTCATGCATCGCCATTCACGGATGCAAATAAACAATCCAATGATCTTGCAGCAAGGAGCAGCAATATATACCACCTGTATACTACCTGTTACACATATACTATGCTATTGCACAGCCTGTGCTACATGAACAGATAGAAGGGATGAGCATTCACTAGCAAACAGGACTGTTATTTTAACAGCATTCTGGTTTGCGCTAGCTTAACCTCACTGGGAAACTACAGTTTGTTTTCCTCACCCCAGCTTTGCTCAGCACAACAACAAACAAGAGAGGCACAAATCTACACAAGCACAGGGAACCTTGGAATCCACATAGTTTTAAAAACATATGTGGAAAAAGTCCTCAAAACCAGTGTGTGTTAACATGCAACAGGAACACTGAAACCAAAACTGCAGTCTGTTGGGGATATTTTCTTCCTAAGTAGCTTTTGAAAGAAAACCTTTCCTCACATAATGTTTTTTAGTCCTTTGTTTTTCTTCATCTCTTCCTGTTTTATTGCAGCTTAGGACAGCCATTGTCAGGAGAAGCTAGACAGACTTCAAGGGGTGCCAAATTAGAGAGACCTCAGGTTTTTCACAGTTAGTTGTTCTTTTCACTGATAGATTCTTCTAAAGCAAATGAGATTGAATTAAGATGTTTTACTGTATCTGTTCCTCTGCTCTGCTGTTTCCCATGGCCTAGAAGAGGAAGTCTGATTGCCAAGTGTTTTCTCATTTTGTTTAATCTGATACAAAAGGTCACCTCGAGTATCCTTTTGGTATTTGCTCTAGAGCTGAGTATAATAGGTGGCAGCCCCAAAAAGAATGCATGTTGCTAAACTTCAGAAATGTTTGGGTCTTTAGATACAAACAGATGTTTCCTTTTGGTAGCTTCATTTTCCGAGTGATATTCCAAGAAGTATAATGGGAGTAGCCAAATCACAGATGACCAATTTCCAGAAATTAATTGGTTTCACACATTATATCACAAATCATAATTTGCTTTCTTAAAAGGGATCAATTATTTGTTTGTTTAATCAGACTCTTGTTTAAATAGACCTCCAATTATTAATATCTATGGCTAATTTTTGCAGCAGAAGCAGGAAATTAAAAAGATTGGCTCACGTTCAGGTCTGTTGTAGATCCACTGAAATTAGCAAAAACTCAGCTGCCTTGGGATCCATTGGGCTACACCAGTTTGGAATAATGTATTTACACTGATAAATAGTTCTAGGAATAACAATTTAATTTGGAGAACTAGTAAACAACTTTTGCTTTATGCTATAATCTTGTGGTCTAAATTTGTTAATAATATATAACAAACATAGTTTTAGAATCATAGAATCACAGAATGGTTTGGGTTGGAACGGAACTTAAAGCTCATCTAGTTCCAACCTCCTGCCACAGGCAGGGACACCATCCACTAGACCAGGTTGCTCCAAGCCCCATCCAACCTGGCCTTGAGCACATCTTCCAGTGTCTCACCACCCTCACAGTAAAGAACTTCTTACTTATAGTTGCATGCTTGCTGTTCTCCAAAACAATCCTTTTTGCAAAGTGATAATTAACTTTATATAATTTTAAATAGATGGCTAACAAAGTCTTCCTGGATATGTTGAGAGGGCTTCTGTCCCCTCAGGAAAATATATGCCATTCTGACCTTTTCAGATGCAAAGTATTTGCTTCTTGGAAGTTTTTGTTTATGGGTCAGGCACAATGACTTTATATGGAAAAGATGAGTCAGAAAAACACTTTTTAGAAGACTAAACTGAGAATTTGAGGACACAAAAAGGGCAGAGGAATTATGAAACAAAGATTGTTTAAAATGTTTTAGCATTAGACTTAAGCAGCTAAACCATTGAATCTAACTCCTGACTTCAAAACACTCAGAAGCCATAATATCAGTTTCGGCAGCTCAGCTGTAATGACCCAGTTGCCATAATCCTGGTGTTTAAAAAACACCAAAGAAAGATGGGGCATGAATGCTATACAGCAGGAAACAAGCAAAACAAGAAGAAAAAAAACTCTCAGAAGGCTTTCGAAAAACACAGGCTAATCCCAGCCATGCACAGACGGGTGGTACAGGAGAGAGGGACCACACTGCAGGCCAGTTCCTTAGGGATCAGAAAGACAAGGCTGCCCAGAACAAGATTAGTGCCTTCGAGAAGAATTATGCCAGATTTGGAATTCCTCTGTATAAAGTATGAATTACTCTTGATTTGATTATTGAGATTAATGAATAAAAATTTGGTTTCTGACTGTTCTTATTAGATTCTAACTGCTTTAGCCCAAAGAGTACTAAACAATGGGCAGCTACACAAACTCCTTGATGTGAAAATATACACAGGTGATAAAAGCTATACTGCTGGTCCATATGTCAGGATTTTACCTACTTCTGTAAAGAAACCAAGGAAACTAGTTTCAAGCAAACTGGAAAGATCATGAACACAGAACAGGAGAAATCTGACAGGTTGTCCCCTCTCAGGAGAGAGGCAGCAGTCTCTCTGAAGAATCAAAACTAATTACAGATCACTAGGCTGTCTGCCTGGATTATCATCAGTTGAATGGTAAAGCTTTAGGCAAGAAACACATTTTCTAAATCCATAATCCTTCTTCTCTTGTACTTCAGGGATACTATGTAACCAATGCACAGTACATGTACTAGCTGCTATACAAAGAAATGCAATCTGGGTCACTACAGTGACCAGGTAACAACACAATCTAAGAGGTACAAAACTTGGCGCCAAATTACAGATCACAAAGAGAAATAAAAGGCAGATAACCACGGTAAGAGAATAAACAGGGATGATAACGCATGAATTTGGACAGCTATCCCTGTCATCCAACAATGTTGAACTTGAATGCCTCTCGAAGTCTGTATGTTGTGTATTTTCTAAGGCATTATATTTTCTAAGCACCAGCAGCTTCTCAGACACTTCGGATGCTCAACATTATTAAACATATATTGCAGTCACTTTTGATGTATTAATCTAAAATCCTCTACCCAGATGGAAAAAGAAAACAGAAGTCAAAGAACACTTTAGAAAACAAAAAAAAAAAAAAAAACAACACCCAACACAATAAATTAACTAGTAAATCCTAAAAGTATAAAATCAATTCTAGCATGTTTTGCACATGCCCCAAATTTTGTAGAGTTCCCAATCTGAGCAGCCAAATGATTATTCTAGCGCATACACAGTTGGGTCCTGCTGCTACTTTCACTACTGATAGACTTTGGTGGCTATAGTATATTTGCAAAGCTCTAATCCATCATAATTTACTACAGCAGAAAAAATAATAAACCAACAACCAAAACCAACTAACCTGCTCTTGTTGTCAGAGTCTGGCTGTGTGTGGAAGGCTGGGAAAACTGTTGCTTCTCTTATTTCATAAGCAACTGCATATCTCAAGGCCTAGAAGCTTGTAGATTAAGATGATTTTTCTACCGTAGTATAAAGAAAGAGGCTAAAAGTAAAAAGCTGTAAGTGAGAATAGCAGCAGTTCTCCAGGTACAGTTGTGCTAATTGGAATGGTAGATGAGTTTAGCAGGTTGAATAAAACCATACAATCAGACTGAAGTTCAGGAATGCCTCAGGTGCACTTGCAAGTGCAAAAATAAACAACAAATGAATCAAAAATCTAAGTAGGTCAGTAACATGACAAGCTGACAGTCTGCAATTCGGTAGTATTTTTTGCCTGGGACATACTCTAAATAAAATATATGAGATACTATTTTAACAGAATAAAGTGTGCCCAGTTGCATATTACAGACACCTCAAATAGCTGTTAACACCTTCAGCAAACTGCCAGTTACTTCAATTTGTGCTGACTTCAGTTTTACAGAGGAAAAGTAAGGAGGTTTTGTCTCCAAAAACATGAGGGTTTTGATGCTGCCTTTAGAGTGACAGCTATCTATAACTCTCCAGTTGAAAAAATTAGCTTAGATTAATATATGAGTTATAGAATAAATAAAGTTTTTAGCCTTTCCAGTGAAAAAAATGATGACCCTGAATCGCTTTTCCGTTTCAACCACAGAAATGGAAGTAAAGGATGTCTTCAGTTCCCACTGGACTTCTGCAGTCTCAGGTTCTTAGAGATACATTCTGACAGGAAAAACAGAAGTCTCTGCACTTTCCTTTGTGCCAGCAGAATACTATCAGTGGGATCCCAGTGAATCATTCCAATCACAGATTGTTCCGGAATAAAATAACTTTTGTTTAAACAGGATTCATTTAACATTCATATACTCCTTCCTTGTCTTTCTAAGAACAGCTTATTTTAAACAGCTGTTATCTCTTATTTCAAACCTGATAAACCAAACCCAAACAAACTCCCCTCATACAGAATTTAAAAAATGAGATAAGAATCAGAAAAACTGAAGGCTTTGACAAGATATTTTAAATAGTAAGTAGATCTTTTTAAGCAACAAGAGGAAGTGGAGAAGTCTGGTTTGGGGGAAAATGAGTTGAGTCTTTATGGTATTGTCATCAACAATGAAGCAGTTGGTGTTTGGTTTGGCATGTTTAAGTTTCAGAGTTAACAACTTACTACAGTGATCACGAAGGATTCCCTCTCCTCAGTAATTGTCAGATGACAGACATTTCCATGCCATTCAATACTCTGGCTCATGTCTCCAAGCTGATCAGATCTGAAAACTAAATAGTTTTTATTTTTTAAGATGAACACTGAATTTTAGAGCACAGTTCTGCAATACAATTAATTCCATTGACACAGATCTATTAGCAATGGGTAATTACATTAAGAGTCTTGAAATCTTTTCTCACAGAGTAAAAACAGAAGGATCAAGCTGTTGCTGCATGCTAAAACATCTGCTGTGTGTACACAACACTACAAATTGTCTCATAAGTCTAACATATGATCCTTGTCTTGCAGCATATTTGTTCAAGACTTGGATCACAACATAGTAATGACAAATAAACCATGTCATCCTTCAGTTATAAACAAAACAAATAATTACTGGGTTGTTTTTTTTTAATGAAAGCATGCTTTCCCTGAGTGTGTTCCTCTTGAGTAAGATTATTTCTGACCTTCCATCTGATAGATATCACCACTGAGTACTCACCCTTATTTCAAATTGGGTTACAGTAGCCACACAGTCCTTTCTGCCACCTCACAAGGCAAAATATAATGAACTAGACCAGACCAGACTGATGCATAAGGTGCTATATTACAGTAATACATTTGCCATCACTAGAAGCCACAGCTGTGGCCCTGCATGAATGTTCTGTTGGTCGTTCATTCTGACAAAATGGTATGAAAAACCTCCTCACTTCATATCCTCTGAGCACTCACTACATTACAGAATGGTACATGTATGTTGACAGACATTGCTCCAGTGTTTGTTCAGATTCTCTTTTGGTACACCCTCCACATGGATGGATCTCCAAATTCCAGTAAAATATTCTAAAATCCTGAATGTACAAAAATAAATGAATATTTTGAAAAAAAAAAAAAAAAAGAAAAAGAAATGTGATCTCAGAATGTGTCTGAACATTAAAATCTTTGGTAAAGCAAGGAATAGGAGTACCCTTATCTATCTGAAGTCAGGACACACTATGTAATGTCTTAGATGCTCTACCCAGCAGCAACTTCAAATGAGCTTTGCAATGAAAAATACAGGTAATAATTTAGTAAGAATTAAGAGTTTTAACTGTACCCTTATTTTCTTTGTAGCACTTTACAGCTTTTAAGATACATATATGTGGGGACCTCCTATCCCTGGACAAACAGTTTATTTCCACAACATAAAATTATAACACATAAATTGCTGAACTCAAAATAAGTATACCTTCAAAAATCCAACAACAAATAAGATCTACATCACAATATAAGTCACAAAATCATAGAATCATAGAATGGCTATGGTTGGAAGGAACCTTAACAATCATCTAGTTCCAATCCCCCTGCCATGGGCAGGGGCACCTTCAACTAGAGCAGGTTGCTCCAAGCCCTATCCAACCTGGCCTTGAACACTTCCAGGGATGGGGCAGCCACAGCTTCTCTGTGGCAGGGACAATAGTCATAAATTATCCTTAAAGTGACAGATTCTTCATTGTTAGTAAACATCTCTATTACATTTTTAGGCCATTTTCTTCCAGACGTTTATTAACACTATCATTAATACTTAGGGCCTTGTATAAAAAAAAAACAAATTAGATACAGATTTATTTAAACAGAAAATATCAAGGAGCATCTATATAAATAAATTAATGTATAAATATATCAAGAGAAATACTTTTTTTAAAGATAATTGACTTTTTCTATGGTAATTTATTTTCTATGGGAATTAAAGCATGCTCTTGAGAAAACTCAACTTTTTATGGAGAAAAACACAACAGCAGTATTTGGACAGGCTGCCAAAACTATGCTATATTTAGCATAGAGCAAAAAGAACAAGGCCAGCACACACATGGTTGCCTTACATTTATTTCCCATTTCTACTTAACAAATATCAGATTATAGATCAATATTTATATAGCAACTCGTCTCAAAGGAGCTGCGCAGATAAAAAATCAAGTGCATCAGTGTGCATACATAATCTGGCTGATCTGATTCTAAAAATCATTTTTTAAACCAAAGCTTCACTTTGTGGACCTCACACAACACATGCACGCTCTTGGTGGCCAGAGAAACATTAATGAATGTGAGCAGCCAGGTTTCTGGAAATGAAATAGTATTTCTCTTGCTCACTGGAGTTTTCCGCAAATACATATACTGTATGGAAACAAATGAGTTCCTGTGGACTCATCCACTACAATCTAAATCTAAGTTTATAGTTAAATAGATAACCTGATGGAACAGCGGTACACTTTTTTTCCTCCCAATTCCTCACTTTTCAAATCTCTCCCAGGAAAGAGCAGAAAGGAAAAGGCATGAGAGCCATATGCAATTTACCAGGTTCCTTCTTGTGAGGGTAATAACATGATGACTGCATTTTAAAATGTGGTGTTTGCAGTGCATCGTGAAAACTAAAGACAGCACTGCATAAAGAAACCAGCATTTTTGTAAATCCAACTGTGTTAAACACAGGCTCTGATAGTCAAGCAGTGCTTTTCAACAAGGGTTTTTCATGCACATGTACACCTTTACTGGCACCATTATAGCTCTGTTCTCTTCAGATTATTTCTTTTTAGCCCTATACTCTAATGTCAGTATTTCTAGGACCTTACAAATAAATTTTAAGCACTTTCACTTTTGCGGATCATTAACAATTTTCTTGTAAAGATATATCTTGTACTTAGGATTTTTCTCTAATGTGAATTGTCTAGATTTTCTTAGGCTGCAGACAAACTGGGTGTCAAGACTACTTGAGTTGTTTAAGCAGCTTCCAATCTTCGGCTGTTTTTCCCTGCCTCTGCACTGCACCCTACATTTTGACACTTGCAATACTTCTGCAAGTTGAACAAAGAAACAGAGCTGGCTGACAAATAGGGGAGAGGGGAGGTACTAGGGAAGGTTATTTTCCAGAAGGATCAATTCTGCAGGTCACCCTCCAGCTGCGCAAACAACCATGCCAGCTGATTGCAGTGAAGGGTCAGGGACTGTAGGAGAGAGCAAGAGGTGGGCAGAGGCTGCAGAACCAAGCAGCACTACCATCAGGGAAGTCCCTGTACCTTCTGCAGACCTCCCAGCGATAGTCCTTAATTTGATGGGGCAGTATTCTGGTGATTATCAGTCTGTGACAGATAACATGCCTGCTGTTTACTTTGCAGAACAGCGCTCTGTTCACTCTTCCCCAAGCTGCGTGGATTGCAGGAAACGACAGGGCAGTAAAACTATTTCTGCTAGAAGGACAAATATTTTGAGCACAAATTGATGGCAGATTTAGCCATTTGGAAAGGCTTGGTTTTACAGCCATTCTTCAGAAAGGAGCTTGCTTCAAAGATGACAGAAACATATATAAATACTTTATTACTGGTAAAAATAGAGCCATGTAGTATTTACATCATTCAGTTGTTGAATGTCACATTTCTTTTCTCAACCACCTGCTAGTACAGCTCACCCCTCTGCATAAAAAAGCTGCAAGTAACGCCTGCACACAAAGCCTAAATATCCCTAGATTAACAGAACTTGTGACTTTTAGGAAGTCAAACACATCATTCTGTTAACCATGTTTTTGTTGTTGTTGTGTATCTATCTACTTCTCATAGGTTGGAACAAAGAGCCGTTTCCATTTCATTCTAGCAATTCTCCAGATGTTTGCATAAATGCAAAAAGAAGCAGTGAATTCTTAATTAGAACAAAACATCTATGCTCAACAGGACATGTTGAAATCATTAGCCTGCTAATACTGAAAAGATCTGAGAAGTGTAACTTCCAGCGAGCATAAAATATTGATACTATACCAAAAAAATCATTA
Source organism: Forpus xanthops (assembly GCA_032466535.1). Taxonomy (NCBI): domain Eukaryota; kingdom Metazoa; phylum Chordata; class Aves; order Psittaciformes; family Psittacidae; genus Forpus; species Forpus xanthops. Next base: position 25,402 of record JASSUY010019830.1, read on the forward strand.
TTTCCTATTTTGCTTATAAAGGATTATTAGTTCACTGACATAATGGCACCTTATTAGTCTCTCTTGCAACAGTGGTTACCTGCTTCAGAACAGATCATTTTAAGTATTTTACTATGTGCACTATCCAAACATGATACAACTCAAATAGAAAACAGAATATATGGTGAAAAGACCTGACAGAATGAATGACAAGGCACACTCCACAGTCCTATGAAACGGCAGTGCTGGTAATATGAACAAGTTACAGTCAGGCTATAATTGAAGAGTGATGTGTTATGAGATATAATCTAAGCCTTTTTTTTTTCAGCAAATGGATTTATTGACATAATTGATTATAACCATGTACAGCATCTATGCATCTCCCATTGGAAGAATATCCAGTGATAGAGCTAGTGTTAGTGTGATACACAGCTTTACTCAATAACCCCCACTGCATTTTTAACAACAAACAGTGGTGTATTCCACAGTCATAAATGGCCAGAAAGCACCCATGTGTCCAGAACAGAAATTTAAGATTAACAAAAAATAAAACCTGATCCTAGATTCATTCAACTTTAACTCCATTCAACATTACAAGAGTTATAAATTTTAATCTACACACTGACAAAGGAGTTTGGCCCCTGATATTCACGAAAACTACTCCATGTCAAAATGACAAAAAGATTAAGGCAAACAATATCTACACTCTCTTCTTTCCTCCCATTTGAATTTAAAGACTGAACAAAACTCTGGCAGAAATGCCAAGTCTCTTCTCTCCATTCAGTCACTAAACTCCAATTGAAGGTACCAGTTACTATGGTGCTTTTTGTAAACACTTGTTCATCTGAAAAAAAAGGGGGAGGGGGGAAGAGGGAGGGAATAAAGAAAGAACAAAACTCAAAAAGAAAACACAAAAAAACTCCCAGACCAGCCAAATTTCTTACTTGCAATTATGGTAATAAACAACTTGTAGTCATGAACACCCCAAGTCAGCAATGAATGCATGATATTGAGACAAGCATCTCCATAACCCGCTAACTTCCATCAAGCCATTCAGTTCCACAAGAGTTCATCTGAGGTTGCACATTAAATTCAAAGGAGCAGAAGTGCTATCAATGCTCTCAACAATTTACCAAACTCCATCTAAAACGTTTGCATTTAAAGTGTAGCCTCAGTTTGGACCCCTTTAATTAGCTCATTTCTAGACCACATTGAAAGAATTATTAATGTAAACTAAACCACCATATTTTGTAGTATCAGAACCACATTCTGTAAGTAAATATTAAGGGAAGTGAAAGTCCCAAGAAAGTAAAGAGCAACTGATCATAAAATGATTAGCATTGCTCTAAAAACAAAACTCCAATTAAAAACAAACCCAACTCAAATATCATATACTACTGCGTAAGGGTTTAACTTTAGCATTACTCACTCAGCTACACAAAACACAGAACCTAGACTAATATACAAAATGTGTTATTTCACAGTGAGGTACATAAAGCTTCTAACTTTAGTAGGCTAAGGCTAGGAGAGAATTGCCTATTAGGATAAAAACTGTTTCACATTCCTGAAAGATTATCATCTATTATTGTTTCTGAAGGAAGGCAACAATATTATTTATCCATCAACAGTTCACCTCTGCATCCACACATTTAGAAATGGAAGATGGATAACGTGAGAGTCAGTGATGTACTTACTGACCATCATGGACCCAGACAACTACAGCACACATTACTGTGTACAAGTACCAAGTAGTATTTATTCAAAACCAATTCAAAAATAGCTCATTTGTAAACATATTGTAAAACTCTTGTTAGTTTTTCCTAGTGATGTCAGCAATATATTCCTGTAAAACTAACCAATTGCATTATTGTTTCTTGTTTACAAAAAGGTATGAAAAAACACTTGCACACATTAAATCGCCTCACATTCATTTGGAGTTAAAACAGCACAACCTTCACACAGTCCAGAGTAAATCGTACGTTTCCAGCCCTCCAAATAACTCCTTGGTCACACATAGTTCAACAGTAACATTCAAAGATGACCCCCAGTGCAGTTTCTGATTGAGAAGGGGCAGTGCCTTTGAAAGCTCTGTTCAAAGCATCCTCACATAGAACCAGGCTGCTCCCTCCAACTTGTTGCAACTGCAGCCTGGGAAAATCCACTTGCAGAAAAGCACACTTAAATTTATGGCTCCGAAACCACATAGGCAGGCATCACCTGCTGTTTGCAGTCGCTCCCGCTGTTTTGTTCTCCTCATGACAAGGGATGGCTACTGAAAACCGAGACTTCTGCTCCGGTTAGCGTCGATTTCTGAGAAAACAGCGCCATCCCCGCAGCGGTGAACGAGCAAGGCCAACTCACCACAGCATCAGCCGCGGCCTTCAGCAAGCGCAGCTGAATGCACCCACTGTACTACAGCCCTCATCTTCGAGGCCATGACCCCGCGGGGCCCAGGCCAGATCCTCACCTATCCTCGCCGGCTCCGCCTGGCCACCAGCCGCCACCCGGGTCCCGCCGGGAGCGGCAGTTGGGCGGGCTCAGTCGGCGAAGCGCTGTAGCAGATGGTCCTCGACGTGGCGTCCGCCGGCACTGTCCGCGAAGCGCTCGCAAGGGAACTCGATAAGGTCGGCCTCGCTGAGAGCGCAGGCGGCTCCGCGGGGCGGCCGGTGAGACTGGAAGCCGGAGAAGTCGTTGGAGACGCCGGTGCCCATGGAGCGGAGGGGCCGGCGGGTGGAGTAGAGATGCCGCACGTGGACTGGGGCCGCCTTCCGCCGCCGCCGCCCCAGCACCTTCTTCCTCAGCAGGCGGGAGGCCCAGGCGGCCAGCGCCGCGAAGAGCAGCAGCGCGTTCACTGCCAGCAGCACCAGGGTGAGGAGCTGCTGGTCGGGGCCTCGGGACCCGCCCGCCGCCGCCGCCCCGCTCTCGGGCAGGGTGACCAGCCCGGCGCAGTGGTCCCGCGGCGCCACAGGGCACACGCGGCCGCCGAGGATGCCCTCGACGCAGACGAGGTAGGGGGTATCCGGGCGGAGCTCCCTCAAAGTGGCGGCCGGTTCCCCCCGCTCCGGCAGGTAGACGAAGCGCTGGAACTTGACGGCGGCGCCGAAGCGGTCGAACAGAAGGCGGAACCGCGCCGGCCCCAGCAGGCGGGGGCTGCGGTGCGGCCTCACGGCCCAGCGCACCGTCACCGAGGTGGAGCCCACCGTCTCCACCGACAGGTTGCAGAGGAACAGCTTGTTGAAGTCGCACGGGTCGGACACCAGCGGTGGGACTCCAGCAGCAGGCGCTGAACGCGGCTTCCCCGCTCTCCGGGGCCACGCCGCGCTGGGCGGCGCCGGCCCCAACGACGAGGGGAGGGCGAGCGGCGGTGTGGGGCTGATGGCCTCCGCCGCGGCCCTCGGAGGCGCCGCCGGACCCTC